>JAPYZB010003465.1:0-10350 GCA_030522745.1 Eupelmus kiefferi | reverse complement strand
AGATGTACTAGGTCTTTGTTTCGAAAATATTATCAATATTCATTATTCAAAAAAATTGAATTTAATAAAAAGAAAAATTCAAATAATAAAAGTAATCAAAATAAATTGTAATGTAAAATTTATGTGCTTAATTTAAATATGTCTCAAATGAGAATAACCCCAGACAATAATAAAAAATAATAAAAAATCAAAAATTCATTTATTTTAAATAATTTTATAAATTTTGGTATATTTTTGTATTTAATTACGGTTTTTTACAACTATTAATCATATTTAAGTTTTTTTTGTCATAATAATCAAAAATATACAAAACTGTTTTTCTAGAAATAAAATAATTCAAAACAAAATTCTTATATCACTGGAATTTAATTACCCAGGGGATAAAACTATAAGTGTCTTACTTCATTTTTACATAGTCTTATCAAAATCTCTATCCCGGGGGTGAGCTTCTCGTATAGCCAATGTTGTTTATATTTAAATTTTAAAACCAAATAAGTTTGAAATTATAATTTCTCACTGAAAACTCTAGACTTCAAAGATATTTGATTCTCCCGGCTAGCTTGGCACGTGCAAAGTTTCAAGTGACTGTGAAACTTTTAAAAAACTGGTACAAAAAACTTTTTATTACAGAAGACTAAGTTTCAAAATTCATGAATTTAACTTTTTCTTAAGCAACAGAAACTTATAAGTAACAATTCATCAAAATAAATACCAAGAGTCAATTTAAAAAATAAATCGCATTGGAATACTGTATATAAGAATTAACAATTCACTCTGACAATAGCGTCGGCAATGAGAATTCCAAGATCAAACTCAGAGAATTCTCGTAAATCATTTTCCTTCATCGCTCTGAAAGACCCCAGCAGGCGTCCTTGACTTACCGAAAAATTTATCGAGCCCAATTCGAAAAACTATAAAATCCAGAAATAAAACCGAACAGCCCGACTCTCCTACGCTTTCTCGACATTCTGGATTCTTTCTCTCCAACCTCTTCAAATTCCTTTCTCACCACCCACTCGCGAAGGCTAGGAGGGTGAATTAAACACGTGGCTGCAGCGGCACGCCTTATAATAAGCGAATGCTGCCGACCGGACCTCGGCCACCCACGTATAATAATGCGACGCTCGCGGTTAGGTAGCTCTCTCTCTCTCTCTCTCTTTGCAACCTTGGCTCTCTTGCACGCGTCCGCACGAGGCTGCGTCTCTCGCGCACGCGCCTTGTCTGTTGCCCTGAGACAGTTATTATTCGAGGCTTCCTCGGGAGCGATAGTCGCCTCGAGTGTTCTGCTCGAGTGGAAACTGTTGCGTTGGCTAAGGCGTGTGGCCTTGTCCGTAGGAGTTGATGTAGATAAAGCAAGTGGGAATTTGGGAACGGAGTCAAGCTGACTTTTAAGGGGTAGAGCTATCGAAGTGGTGGAGCTTTAAAGTTTTATTATAAGGGAACGCTGATATAATGACCCTAGCTCGGAACATACTTAAATGTCTTACCCACCACGGATGTAACTACTTGCACGGATTTTCGTAATATTGTGCTGAAAATAGAACGATCGTAAAAATGAGCGTATTCAATCTAAATGCTGATTTCACAGAATTTTCTGTAAAATCGAGTGCGCTTTATTATGCGTTAAAATTACGTAGTTAACATTTTTCCTTTCTTTTTTGTTAAAAATACTTTGAATAATTTTTATATCGAGTATAAGATAACAGCTATGCTGGTATTGAAAAAATAAACATGGAGTTAAAAAGCAAGAAAGAAAAAAATTTCTGCATCGCCTCTTCTATTATTAGAAACAAAATAAGAAGCAATAAGAATTTCGTCTCAGAATATAATACAAGATAATAAAAAATTTAGTAGCGCGTAGGTGTTTTAAGTTTTGCCTTTTACTCGCGTATTTCATGGATGACGCATTTCGAAGAAGAAGCGAGAACTCAGATGCTGTGAGAATTTCAAGAATGCGCGACATAAAAATAAGTGAGGGATATAAAACAATTAAAATTGTTTCTAGCTTTTGTTAAAATATTAACTATTTTTTCTGTTTCTTATTCTTTGTTATTGAGTAAATAAATAAGTAAACGGATTTTCTCTATTTGATACTAACTTAATATCTATATAAAATGTATTTTAAAAATAATTTAATATTTTGCACCTATTTTAATCGAGTAATGCAATAAAGCAAAAAATAAATTTAGTTTTGACAAGAATTATATCAGAGTATTATATTCTGTGATAACAGAATAACAATCTATTGCAGTTTTTCGCCTATTAAGCCAAACTAAAAAACAATCCAATTATTTGTTTAAAAAAATCCTAGTAAACAAATAATGCAACTGTTTTTTATCTAAAACCTAACAATCAACATACTCAAAATACATGTTAAACTCGACATCTCCATAATCAACATTACGAGGGGTGCAAATCAAGCGCCCCTCCCCTCGGACCAATAAACCGCTGCGTAAAAAAAGTCAATAAAAGCCTCAGCCCTGCTAAATCAATAGACTTCCCGATGCACACGCAAGAGACAAATCTCAAGATATATCGACCTTTCTCTGTGTTACAGCACGCAGCTTCGGCATGAGGGTCGTGGGCGGCAAAATCGGCGGCGACAACCACCTCTACGCTGTTATCGTCTGGACGGTATCTGGGGGACCGGCCGAGAAGGCCGGCTTGCAGCAGGGTGATAAGGTAACGTACACACTTACGCGCTTATACGTGCGTCATTTACTATTCTGGGGATCCTTTTCTCGCGCCTTTATGTGCACTCTTTTTTGTTTGAGGCTCTTCCCTTTTTCCATTACTTTGCTTTTTACGACAACACCTTTTGCTCTTCCTTTACACACGAATTTTTATTTTACGATCAGCGTATACTTTCTTATTTACTGGGATTTTTAGCAAGGGGCGTGCGAGTGCGATTAATTAAAATATTATTGCTTTAAAAGAAATAAAATTTTAAGAGTCGAAGGTTATTTATTATAACGGATACTTCTTTATATATGTAAATTAGAAACAATATTTTAGTTATTTCAAAGAAATTCTAAAGTATAGCTGTTTTAATAGAAACAAAAAGTAATTTTTATATCTATATACAAAAGCAATTTATGTAGCTTCAAGTATAAAACAAATAATTTTATTGTGCTAAATTTAAATGGATAAAATTAAAAATGTTCTATAACGAAAAAGTTTTTTGAAAATTATTCTAGAGAAAAAGAAATAAGGAAGGAAAAATAGAACAGGAATTTTATTTACCACTCAATTCGACTTTACGAGAGAAATCCGTAATTGGCGTAGGGCCGGTTCATTGCTTTCGATCCTTTTTCGTTGTAAAATCTTAAAAAAAGCTCTGGAAACGACCAGTTATCAGAATGGAGAATCTCGTCTTTTATTACCGTTCGTCTCTTGATGCCTTACGGCACGAATGTTACCCATAGCGAGCGGTTTTCGAATCGTCCCGTCATTGAACGTCCATACTGGGAATAAGGGCAGGGTTGAATAGACGGATTTCGGCTGATATTCACGGATGATTCATCTCATATCTTCATTCATTTCCTAATCTAGGTAGAAAGCTGTTTGAATTCTGCCAGCTCTACGTGTGCCTAAAAAGAAAAATCAATATTTGAAACTATATTAATTTATATTAATATAAAATTGTATTTTAAAAATTAAAAGTATATGTCAATTGGAATATTTTATTTACAACTGTTCAGATTATACCGTAATAACTAGTTTATATATTTGAAACTAAACATGATGTAAATAAAACCGAATAAAAAATTATATACAATAGGGTAAATAAGTCGATTTTTACCTCTAGTTGTTTATGCTTTAGTAAAGCAAGAAAAAATAAATTCCCACACGAAAAAATCTTTGACTTTATTTTTTCTTGTTATATAATAGAATATTATTTTATTTTTATAATCATTAAAAAAAGAACAAAAGGGGTATTAAAGAAAATGTAAAAAATGCATTTTATAAAATATCTATGACCAAGCATATTGCCCGAATAACTCGACTTCTGACTGGTTTCCCGGAATTTGATCGTGTTGATTTTGTTTATGGCTAACATTTGAAGTTTATTTATTTTAACTTAGCGCGATATGCTAGTTCGCTTTATAAAATATTTATGACTGAATTTTGTTGCCGGAATAATTTAGTCTTTGATTGGCTCATTTCAATTTTATCAAATCGATTTTATTTAGCGCTAACATTTGAGATTTGTTTAATATAACCGTGAAAATATGGTCAGGCACGCACGGTGCGCGTGATATGCTTCTATTATTAAATAACTAGAGGAAAGTAGAATGAATCCGGGTAGTCTATTTTCTCGGAAATGAGTGCTGCCATCTCACCAAAAACTGCTCTATTAAGAAGTCATGAGTATATCAGTTGCTTATGCATCGTTAGAAGAGACAGTTATGCGTTTGACTCAAAGGAATAAAAAAAGACACTTAACGAAAAAAATTCTTATAAATACAGTAATTTATTAGCAATGAATAACTAAAATCTATGTTGTAAATTTAGAATTCATGCTTTTCTGTGGGGCAGTAAAATGAACATTTTTGTTATGATACATAACCTTAAATACTAGCGGGTATATGCGACATATTAAAGGTCACATATATTTTCTTTTTTGTCTACAATTTTATTATTCCAATAAAAATAATATTTTTATAAGTTTTGATACTACTAGCCACATTCAGTTTATGCTAATTTAAGTGTCTGCATCATAAAGAAAATCATTATTTTTGTCACAATAAAAGTTTATTTTATCCATAAGTTTGAGCGAACCAGGTTCCAAGACCTCCTTGAAAAAATGATTATATTCAAAAAATAAGTCTATATTAATAAAAATTAAAGTTGTTCCATGGGTACTAAAAATTCTTGATATAAAAAGTTCTCTGGCTCAGACATAATTTTCAAAAAAGTATCTTACCTCGTGCTTCCTTATTCAAGAAACAAAAAAATTAAAGAAGAATTATAAGAGAATATTATATAATCTTAAATCAAGCTCTCTATCTCAACGACAAATCTTGGAAGAACCATAAAACTCAACGTCAGGTAGCAAAACTTGTTTTCGCGCACGCGATATAATGAAATAGTAGCTTGATTCGCTGGCTTGGCAAAATGAAGATTGAACGTGCCGGGGCGTCAAAGCTTTATTGTAATTAATTACCGAGCGAACGATCGCCCACCATCCAGCTGCGGGTTATCGCGCTGCTAAAACCGTATGTTGCGGTAATTTGGCGTGGGCTACTGCCGCCTTTCACGGGGGCCAGACGAACCTTGGCCGATCTGTTTGAATTAAGCTCTAACGGCTCGCGTCGATGTTTTTTTATGCCGTGAGTTAATTTGTAGGTCCTTTGTTTTGTTTCCTTTTCGCCCGTTTGCTTATAATTAAATGTAAAAATTATAGTATTGCTAAGAAGTTAAATATTTTACTTTGTGACTGTGATATAAATTTACATTTGATGAATTAATGGGAGTAAAAAAGAACTCGAAAAATGGGCACGATTTATTATTAGTCCAGGGCTTGAACCTGAGACTTTATGTTTTTGCGAGGAATGCTATTTCCACTAAGCTCCGGAAGAACATTTTATTTCAAATCGTCCTTATATAGTCATCGTAATGACGCAAGCCATTCCTATTTATGCGCCATCTATGAAAACTTTGTATAATTGAAAAAGTTACTATCCCAGATGGCTAACTACAAAAAAGACAATTTACGGAATTTGTTTCAATAATTTTCAGTTTAATTTACATATTAATTTGAATACTTTTAGTATTGAATTTCTAAACCAATATTTTCAACGGCCATTATACCAGATAATTTTCCATACTTTGTGAATTTTTATTTTATAAGTCTGACATAGTTTTGGCAAAATTTTTACAAAGTATGGCTAAAAGTCTGACTTAGTAGTCATTGGTAAATTATTGAAAGCCAGACTTCCATCAGACTTATTTTTTACTAGAGATGCCATAAAAGTTTTTGCTACTTCACACAACCGGCTTTAATTTATTGACCGCACATAATCACTGTCCACGACTACTTTTTTATTGCCCAAAAATCATCACGTGGTATCATCCTCTAATTTCTCTTTCTCTTTTCTTTTTTTCTTTTTCTCTCCAAGAACATCGTGGCTTGCTTGCTACATATTTCAATCTTGGGACCGTTTACACCCTTGTGTATGTAACGCGCGAGTGAACAAACGACCGACGCTCCTAATCTTGAGAGATGATTCTTCGCGGATCGACGATTTATAAGGATTTTGCTTTCCACCCAGCGATCTGCTCTATCAACACGAGTGTTCGCTAATATTACGCTCGCAATTTCACGCAACTTTTGGCTTTAGACTAATTCGAGCAGTGTAGTAATTGTTATATAGGAATAATAAATATTGTTAAATGGAACATTTTATTATTATCCTTCTTAAGTAGTAAAAATAATTTTTAGTAATAATAAAATAGAATGAATCTTAATTTTTTTACGAATAGGAAGTGATTTAAGTTGAGATTCATTAAAATTATATGTAACGATATGTATAAAACAATTTTAATTGGCAATACATAATATTAAATATTCTAACATTAATTCTTTTTGATTAAAACAGAAAATTTCTATTTTTCAATTTCTCCACCTGTTTTTCTTTTTCTTAATTCAAACACCAATCTTCTTTTCGTTCTTCATGAAACTTTAGCAATTTTTGTATCCTTCTTAAATTTGATGAAGGCATCGTTACTCCGAATTGGTTTGAACATAAACTTACTAAGTCAGTAAAGGATAAGAATTACGATTTAACTTTACATTTCGTTATGCCGTAAAAGAAAAGTCTCTGCATCTTTTCAACTAATAATTTTACTTAAACATTTCAATTTGTATGCAATAAAGATCAGGTAAATCCAGTAACTTGATGCTTAGAAACTTTTATAATTTCATAATATTTAAGGAAATTTCATAAATATTAAATGAAATTTTGAAAAATATAATTGAATAAAAAAATAAAGATACTTTTTAGTATGTATTAGTATTATTATACTTTACGTAACGAAACTAATTATTAATATTTACAATGAATTTTTTAAACTGAGTGCGCTAGACTTAACGTAAAAAAACAGTGTGCTAAGAGTCTTACTTAACGCACTACGGCACCAAGAGCTTTTTTACTTAGCGCACTAAAGGGCGTTAATAGTATATTACGATATAAGTAGCATAACTAGCAGTTTACGGCACGATCAATCAGAAATACTACTTACTATACGAGTATCTTACGATATTTTATAGCACTGCTTAGCATAAATCCACTGTCACGCCTATCCTAGCTATAAGCAATTTATTTTTGCACCGACAAGTGCTAACTTTAGTGCTCGAACGTAGCGAGGGGTTATAAATACGGTGCAGTAATGGACTACTTATGACACCGATAAATCCTATCCGTGCGTAAAGCACCTGCTTAACAAACTAGTTGCGTAATAAAATATACTACTTAAGGTTTTTAAAATTTGCACAATAAGATTTCACTAATCGCAATTATTGTTTCTTTGTATAATTAAATTAACTGTGCAAATAATTAAAAAATTTTATGCAACTCTAACCTCAAAATCATAACTTTAAGATGATTTTTCGGCTATCGTAGCAAAAGATACGGTTCGATACTGGTGTGTAAGGTGATTTTTGCCTCGTTCGATTTTTCACCCTCGCTTTGCTCGAGCGAAAAACGTCTCACGAGGGAAATAATCACCTTCCACAGCCGTATCGAAATGTACTATTTTAAATGAATGCAATTTTAATATATTTCGTGATTTTGAATTCTTTGTCATCAGGTTTTGGAGTGGGGCGGTGTTTCCCTGATTGATCGCACATTTGAAGAAGTTGCACACATTATCGACCGAAGCGGCGATGTTGCTGATCTCGTCGTCGAACACGCTCCAGATATGTAAGTCGACCTGTAAAAATCACCTTCAATAATTGGTTTATTACACGAGCTTATCAAAAAATTTTCGTTTTAAATGATAAGTAACGGTTTCAGAATTAAATATTATATATATTTTTATATCGATGATAATAATTTTTTGTATACTACTATACATTTTTTGTTTTTATGGTAATTTGAAACAATTTTTTCATAGTGACTTTTGTCGTACGTGAAAATACGATCTATATATGCTTTATTTTTATGATAATAATTTTTTAATGATTTAAAAATCTTTAACATATCTCTTGAAAAAAGATGAGAATACCTTTCATTTAATTACGCATTGATCAATTATATAATCCCATAATATTTTTCATTTTATTAAAACAGTATCTTTCAATTTTTCGACAAACTTTTCCTTAATTTCCCATGCTTTGCTCATAACTTTGCTTATTTTCGCCCCAACAGGGGCGGAGATCCTTTGGATGAGCCAGTCATGGCACCATCCGGACCAGAGAAAGCCCCGACCAACCTAGGACTCGGTCAGCTCGGTGAGTAATACATTTGTATTGTTCATAATGTTACGCAATTTAATACAAGGCGGTACAGCGTTGCGCCGCTGCTGTTACTCGCCGCGTTCAAGTCAAACATAATTTGGCCCGTCGGCGTGCAGCAACGCCGCCGCTCTAGCCCAGATTACAGAAATCCTTTACTTCCGACTATAGAATATACTCGGACTAAAACGTTAATTGCTAGAGAAGTTTTCTCAGTCGAAAATTAGAATTCGTGCCCTCTACATAGAATAAACAATTGTATATAAGCATCTTGCAAACTTCTATTATTTGGTTGAATACATTAATTTATTTTCTTTAGTTTTTTGATTTGCAATAAGTCGAAACATAAAGTATTTATGGATTGAGTTTAGAGAAATTTTGAGTAATCAAGAAATTAGGTGCAGAAATAATATGAAATGTTTAGTATTTTTTTTTATAATTTTATTCAAAGAAAAAAACAATAAATAATTTTTTAATATTTTTGAATTATGAATGTGTTTAAATAATTTTTTCAACTAAAACGATCAAATAAATATTGATCTAGAACTTTATACTTTATAATAATATTTTATAACTTTTTATTTAATCATTTGTATGTATTCGATTGATTTTTTAATTCATAGCTAATAATATATTAATATAAATGAGCATTTTGAATAATTTCTACTCGTAATATTTATTACAAAGTGTAAGTTAATAATTCTTAAAATTGTAAAAAAATTTTTTTTTTTTTTTTGCAAGACTGCAAATTTTTTTAAAAAAGATTAATTGGAGCCACTGCAATCATACAAAACTTTAAGAGTATATAAAAAGACTAATTACCAATTTATCGATTCATTTATTTATTTATTTATTTTTTTAATAGCAACCTAAAAATTTATAAAAATTATTGTTTATTATATCTTTCTAAAATTTTTTAAAAATAAAAAATTTTTAGTAAAATTACTAAATTTGAGTATCAGATAATGAAATTTAATTTTTGAAAGTTGAAGTTGAAAATATTATTTCACTAAGTGACTTATATTTCTAGATAAATTACTTAAAGATAGTTATTAAAAAATTAGTAGTTCTTTCTAAACTAATAAATGGTAGTTACGTTTACAAGATAGATATACAAAAGGGCTAGCCTGAGTTGAAATCACTGAAAAAGAATAAAATATTTATAACTATTTAATATAGTATATCATAGCTTTTATTAATATAAATTTTTTGTACTTTCTATATACATATACAGATCATTTTTGCAGATTTAAGTGATCTATGAGCCGCGGTGGCTCATGGGTAATGGCTCGGACTTTCAACTAGAAGGTTCCGGGTTCGAATTTCGGCTAGGTACCTCTGAATTTTTTTTCGCAAGAAAAAAATAGTTCATGTGCATCTACCACGGTTCTGATGGTACGGATTTCATCTAAAACTGCAGGTTGAGATGCGTGTGCATTTTGTCGTTCAAATGACTGTACGGGAGGCATACGCACCTCATCTATAGGGACATACAACATACCGTCAATAGTAAACACACACACACACCCAAAGAACCACGAGTATGAATAGCGGGACCGCTCACTCTGCTAGTAGACGTCTCTCGAGCAGAGGCGCAGATTTTCTTAAGAAGGGAGTCTGCGCAGAGCTCACTCTGTTAGTAAACACTGAGATGGTGTCGAAAAACAGAGGTACCTGGGATCTCAGGTTGGTGGAGCCCTTTGTACAGAGCGGCTTGCAAAAAGTACCTTACAGTTCTCTTCACACAGTAAAAAATTGTGTGTTTTGTGTAAATTGATGCTTAATACACAAAATGTGTGTAAATATTACACAAAGGTTGTGTAAAATTATTTTAGAAATACACGGTGTGAAACATAAAATTACGCAATATTTGTGTATTTAATTTTTCTCGG
>JAPYZB010003464.1:0-10690 GCA_030522745.1 Eupelmus kiefferi | reverse complement strand
CACATGCGTATTTAGTCGCGCATCTATCTGTATATACGGCGGCTCGGTGCGTGGCCTAGTTATCGCGGACTATAAGGCTATTTTTTCCTTATTCTCCTGGCGGGACAATAGCCGCTGGCCCCCTTTTATCGCGGAGCGTCGTTAGGAAGGTCGGGACTAGAAGCTGCATATCTTTTCTTTTTCGTTTGGTAAGTTGATAAGATGGTGTTTTAATGCTCGGTTTTAAGAAACGATCTATTTTTATATATTTATTTTAAATTATAATAAAAAAACTGTATTCATTTCTGCAAAAACAAACAGTTTTAAAAAAGTTTCAGCTACACCCATCACCATCACCCACGCGCCAAGTACGTTATTAACCGGCTAATCTCAGGCCGAACTCAACGAACCAGCCAGCCCTCCAGCAAGCCAGCAGCACAGCCACTCTCAAAAGCACAAGATAGCATCCAGTGCGCGCGAGCGACAACCTGGCAGCTTCTTACACACTCACGAGCGCGCGAAAAGTGCGAGCCTCGTGGGCTAGGTATACACACGGGGCGCAGACACAGCCGAACGGATCGATGACTGCAGTCTCGCGGAGAGCGCCAGTCGCAAGGGTGTGTGTATATACGTGCGGGTACGTGCGCCGCGTTAGTTAACTCCTTCCCTTCCTTTTTTGCATTTTGCTCTTTCGCCGCACTTCCTGTGCTTCGGCGCTCTTTGTTCGTTTGCTTTTTTTCCTCGAGGCTCTCTGGAGACTCCCCGCGGGCTTCACGAAGTCAAGTTGCATGTAGTTCGAGGGGGATGGATGACGACGGGCGGGCTTTTCGAGAGCTTGCAGGGGATGTGGAGCGTGAAGTTGGATTTTTAGCTGGGATGTTTTATTTATGTTTTTTTTTAGTTTATGGTTGGGGTGGTGGGTAAGGAGCGAGGCTGGTTAGTTTGGGATCGGAGTTGTGTTCTTTGGATTTTTTTAAGAAAGATTTTTTGGAGATTTTGAGGTGATTTGAAGGATTTAAGGTTTAATTGAAAGGTTTGTGCAAATTGGATTGATTGGATTTCTGCAATGTTATTGACCCGTAAAGAATCGGTAAGATTCAGGTAACCTTCATGCACCCCTCCGATCGACCTTCAAATAATAACAATTCCAAATAAAAGCGTATACCTACACGCGATCTTTTAATAACCGACCTTCGCTTCTCTAATTACATTACAAACGCGAAATGTTTTTTACTGTGTATTCACTCCGAACGGCTGATCAACTTTTTTCTAATATAGACTAAACATTTTTTCAGCAAACGTTCTATTTACAGCAAAATCAATGAGCGAAAATAATTCCTTAAGACAAATGCAACTCGTTAAATAAAATGCCTGCAATTTTCATCATTATTACGCGCTAGCCAACAAGTTAACTTTATGCAATCCAGAAAAACTTGCACTATACAAAGTAAGTCAATTTAATAAATCCCTCCTTAAACGATAACTGCCTCGCTCGTTCTCCTAATTAAACTTTCACATCCCCCCACTCTCCAAACCATTAAACAGCCTCTAATAAATCAACCCTAAATCCGTAAACCCGAACAAAACTCGGAATGATCCAACACCTGCGGAGACAAACCGACAAAGGCACTTAGCTCCTTGGCAGCGCGAGAAATCGGAGCACAGCAGCAGCCGCAACATGTGTATACACACATCATAAAAGCCCCCGCGTATTTCCTTTTTCCTGCTCATATACACACGTGTGCAGTGCGCGTGCGAATCAAGGTCGAGGAGGCGCCAATCTCTTTTCTCGAGCGCGCGCGCAGCTCTCGCACACATGCGGCTATGCCGTGCGCGCATATAGAAAGAGAGGCGAGTATCGATTTTCAATTCATTCTTTCTAGCCTCTGCCGCTGGCTTCTTCTGGCTATTAATGCTCGATACTATTATTAATACACGCACGCGGCTGGTGAGCCGCCTAGTTAGCGTGGCTAGAGTTTCTGGGAGATTGAGGAATCGCTGGGCGGGTGATGATTGGGAGGGAGGAGTGGAGATGCTGTGTTTTCGGAGAGATCGGATTTTTTTTTGATTATGGAAAAGATTAATTTAATTAAAGTTATCTTTTATTGATCAAGTATTCGATTTAATTTAAGGCAATTTAGTACATAAAATAAAAATTGCCGAATTTTAGTTGAATGTATAGCAACCGATTAGCTAAGTTTGGAGCAAGTCCTGAAAGCATTAAGATAAAAAAAAGTTAATCATGTTTACATAACGCCGCCCGCTTACCAAACACATCAGTCCACTTTTCTCACAATGATTCCACCCCCTCAACCTCCCAAAATCCGATCATACAAAAAAAAATCTCCACCAGCATCTTAATTTAATCAACCCGCTCCCAACTCGCAAAAACACCTCTCCGCAGCCTCAAGCGCTCCCATCCCATAACGAAAACAAACAGCGCGACGCAAAAAGCCCTCTCTCTCTGCTCCACTTCGAGCTCCTCTCCGCCGGCGATCCGCCGACTCGAAATGAATAAAGCAGCGCTCATGTATACGTATTCGACTGGCTTGCGCGCGTTCTCAGAGCATATACATAAGAAAAGCGCAGCCACCCCCGCAACTACGCAGCTGCGGCGCGCGCGCGCCGGTGCAAAGGAGGGGCACCCGGTAACACGGTTACGCCACTGACTTAAACGAGCGTGCGCGCGCTGTATATATACGTGACACGGCCGGCTATCAACGCCCACGCGACGAGAGGAAAAATCGCCGCGCGTTCTATACTCGAGGTATAATACCCAGCCGGAGCGTAACATCGAAAAATAAAGGAAAAAATGCAGGGAACGCAGCAGGTGCAGCGTACTGCGCGCGCATAACGCTTATATATACACACACACACTCTGTATGAGAGCGCGCGCTTGCGCTGGCCCAGCGGTGTGTGTATATATACGTACACGCGCAAAGTGGACTCGTCCAATATGGCAGCGGGCCGTGCTGTCTCTCTCTCTCTCACTCCCAGATGCGAGTGACGTTTGCCGCTCGGGCCGCGCGCCCCCGACCTAAACACGCACGATTTTCCACGCTTTGCGTACACCACATAGCGTAAGGCCTCGTGCACATAATTACGAGCTGCGCGCGGCTGGGCTTGCTCCGACTTGTTGCTGGCCCGTGCGACGGATCCGCCTCTGCGCTGCTGTGGCTCTGCTGAGATGCTGTGCTCGTAAATTTCAAGATTGGTTCTTTTTGGATTTTCTACTGTGTTTTCGCAGCCGCATGTGTATATGCACAGAGCGTTTATAATGTAAATCTGTCGAGTGGGTATTGTGTCTACACGTGTGTGTATGTAGAGTGGAAAGTGAGAAAGAGAGAGAGAGTGCGATGCACATGCGCAGAAGCCAAGCAGCTCTCTGCGCGACGGCGTGGCACTATATAGGTACACACACAGCAACCTCTCTCTCTCTCTCTCACACTCTATTCACTGATCGCTCCCTCTCGCGCGCTCAGCGCGGGGACGTGCTCAAGTTCAAAGGAGAGGAGAGAAAAGAGAGCCGATCGATCGATCGATATACACCCGGTCGCGATCGCAACGTTCCTTCTCTCCTCCCCTGCTCTCTTTCTCTGTGTAAAAACGTCGATTTCCACCCACGCGTGCGCGTACGCAGCAGCGCAAATATGCTATACGGAAAAGAGCGGAATGTCCGCCGGGTGTCGAACCTTGACCCAATAAAAAGAGCGGCTCTCTGCGAGTGCGCGTCTACTTATGTAGAACTAACTGCAGCTTCCGAGAGGGCGGATGGCGCGGTTTTAACAAATTCCGACCTGTTCGATTCCGGCCGCCGCGCTGGAAAAATGTCACCGGATTAACAGGTGCATATATCGGCCCTGGGACGCGCGCGACACTTTCAAGATCGCCATTCGGCCGAGCGCGAGCAGCTGAGACGTAAATCGCCGTTACTTATTGTCGTGCCGCTTCGTGAGAGGGAGACGAGCGTATATAGCCGAGTGATTATGCACTGGCCGTTAATCTGTTTACGCGTCGGCTGAGAGAGATCAATTAGCAGGCGCGAGATTTTTTTTAAGAGAGCAGAGCTATTGGCGCGCTGGGGAACGCGCGCTGGATAGGTGCGCGCGAAGAGAGAGAGAGAGAGAAAAGGGAGCGAGTACGAGGCGACATTATATGTAGAAAACGCGGCGCGCCACGAAGGAACGGAGTAAAACAGAGAAGGACGGATAGAGAGAGAGAGAGAAGCAGGGCTGGCTCTCTATGCGTGCGCGTGTGATATCTATCCCTCTCTCTCTCTCTCTCTTCTCGTTCGCTCTTTGCAGGCCGCATATACACGGAGAGCGGCGCGAGAGCGCGCCATGCTTCTTTTTCGCCGTCCTATCTCGGGCCTCTCCTCTCTCTCTCTCTCTCTCTCCTGCTCTCTCTCCCTCTCTTACTCTAACGTGTCGACGCGTTCGAGCAATTTTTTTCTCCGATTCCGATCGGCCTTCGATTTTTCACGATCGAGTAAAACAGAAATTTTCCTGCACACGGCTCACTTCTACTTAGCAGAGAGGGGAAATAAAATAAAACGTAGCTCTTCGGCCTGGTAACGAGCTGCTGGGGCCGGTGTGCGAGAGCGCGGCCCGAGGGAGAGAGAGAGAGCCATCAGAGAGAAACACACGCGCCGCGCATCCGGAGAACCGGGGGGCAGTGTATCTGCGTATTACAGCCGAGAGAATCGCGAGGTGCAACGGAGACGGTTGCAGCTCGGCGGCGGCCTGGCGCTCTCCGCAACAACTAGCGGGCCGCGCGCGGGCGGCTTTGAATCTTCACGGCTGCAGCGCGAAAAATAAGGCAACGCGCGCGCGCGCGCATATAGAGCGACAAAGTGGGAATTTAGAAAATGTTTAATAGTGTACTTACTTCGGCGGGCTTCCTGCCCCGTTTCTCCAGCTCTATCCGCTTCTCCATGCCGGTGTCTGCGTCTGTCTCGCGTTTCCTCGCCCTCGTCTAGCGAGTAGCGCGCTCCCGACGTGTAGTGTGTTGTGCTACCGCTCTCTCTCTCTCTCTCTTGCTTACTCCTCTTCCTCCTCTCTTCACTGCTGCTGCTGCTGCTGCTGCTGCTCGCTGCACACGCACGCACACTCACGTAGAGAGTCTCGCGTGGCCGCTGCGCCGCTATATATACTGTGTATACGTGCTCTCTCACCTAGGGCCCCGGACATGTACACAGAGGCGGATCAGCCCGACGAGGATGATGGGGCAGTTGCACCAGTCCCAGCGACACGCATGCCCACTCATACGCGCGCACAACACACACCTTTTCTCCTAGTCCTTTGAATATTTCTTCCGGTCCGGTCTCTCTCTCAGTGCCGCTCCAATTTCGAGGAAAAGCCAGCAGCAGCGGCTCTTTAGACACTTGGTGCGCGCCGCACACACGGAGAGCTACTACCGTACGGTCTCCTCTCCTCTTCCTCCACTATTCGTCCATACGCGCGTGCCGTGCGGTGAGTGAGAGCCAGGCGCACACGTCGCAGCGGGCCAACTGAACGAGCGCCCCGACGACGACGACGACTACGACGACGACGACGCGTGTTATTAACACAGTTCTGCAACTTCTCTCAGCGATCCTCTCTGCTCCCTACTAGTGTGTATGTTAAAAAAAATACGGAGCGAGCAGCAGCACACGCGCGCGCGAGAAGCTCTGTCTGAGAGAGAGAGAGATCACAGGGAGCAGCGCGTCAACGCCGCCGCTCTGCCGCTCTATGCCGCCGAACACACAGAACACACAGAAAGAGAGAGAGTGAGAGAGAGAGAGAGAGAGTCCAGTGTAGAGTATAGTATGTAGAGAGAGAGAGTCGCGCGCGCGCACCGCCACCGCCACCACCGACTTGTGTCTTCGGGCCCCCTTTTGCGCTTGTCTTCTCTCTCTCGCGCGCCGCCACCGCCGCAGAGCCGACTACTCTCGCACACACTTGTGTGCGTCTATAGCTCGCTGTATACACGCACTGTACAGCACTGCTTCTCTCGCTCTCTCTCTCGCTCGGTCGGTATGTATGTATGCCTATAGAGAGCGATGTGTGTATATACTTGCGCACGAGACGACGGGAGAAGAACGGCGAGAGAAGAAGGACAATCGGATAGAGAGGAAGGAAGAGAGAGAGAGGGACGAGAGAGCGCCTGCGTTGCTCGCTCTCTGGACGGATACAGTGCGCGCGCAGCGCTCTGCGGCGCAGAGAAAATTATTTCAACATGGCGACACCGCCAAGCGATACCTATGGATATAGGAATAAACCTATGCCAGGTATAGGACTGTGTGGGGAGCTCTATACCTGTGTATATGTGTCGGAGAGCTGCGGGATGGCTCTGTGGCTATGTCTGTATATATCGGGGGCTGACCGATCGGCTGGATTATGGCTGTGTGATCTAGGGAGTTTTCGCGCCGGTGCGGGCTTTGCTGGCTGTGCGTAACGGTTTTAATTTCAACTTTGAGGGGTTGCCTCCACCCACGTGTGTTTATTCGGCGGGGTGAGAGGTTAAGGGCTTTGTTTATTTATATTATGGCCGGACATGATTTTTGGAGCTTGACTTTTTGTTCTAGTTTATGGAGGATGAATGAAGTTACCTGTCAGGCTCCTGCTATCCATAATTGGGTAATTTTTTTTTTTAATTTTACATTATAATTATATCAGCTGTTTCAGTTACTTTTTACAGAAATAATCTTTCTATTAAATTAAGTTTATTTATGCGTTTAACTAATATTCCATTGTATCATAAGATTTTGCATTAAAAAAAAAATTAAATTTACAGGGCATTTAAGACTGACAAGTATTGATTATTTTATTTATATTAGATTATTATATTATTTATTTATTTTAATATAATTAAAATGTTTTATTGAAAAATTTTAATGATTTTTAATACACATTTGCAATCTGTATCTATAGATGTTTGATACTTATAACTTTGTATTCGGGTGAATAAATAAATTTATATTTTAATTATTTATCAAGTCAATAAATATTATAATTTATAAGATTACCATCATTAAATTCTCTATTTAGTATATACAAACTAATAATTGACACTTACACATGAACATGTGGAAATAATTTTCTTTTTTAATTATATGAAGCATAATCTTTCTAACATTTTCTATTATCACGGTGAAACACAACCTTTACCAAAATACTATCAATAATAAAACATAATAATACAAAATCTAATGCTGTAGAATCTTAATACTTGATTTTTATGTTCGTTTACCTATATTTTGCTTATATATTAATTTGAACATTTTTATAAAATTACATATTTATAGGTTTCATTGATAAGCATTGACAATATTTGAATTCAGAGTAATTTATAGCACAAAATTGTTAAAATTACTTTTATAGATATTCTTTACATTTTTAAATACTTGAACATGATCTTATACATATACAATTTGACCTCTGTTTTATGATAGTTGACTTACAGATTTTATTTTATGTGTTAAAAAAAAGAATGTATATACTCCGCACTAAAAAAGATATTTGTACTAACTACTAAGAAACCGTATTAAATTAAATAAGAATTACAATTTAAAATATACAAAGAATGTTGCTTATTGCTGAATTAACTTTATTTTATTTTATTCATTGGTTCGATAGTAAGATAATGTATAGACATGAATGTATTTTAATAATATGTAGAAGTTGTTTCTATAACATAATTTTTAAAATTGAAAAGAAGTAAAATTAAAAAAATTTAGAACTGATTTATTTATATGTTGAGATCTTAAATGATACATTTAATTTGTTCTTGTATGTAAACACCAAAATTAACTCAAACTAAAAATTTCAGTTAAAAATCATTTGTTAATGTTGTTTTAGTAAAATACAAATTTATAAAAATTTATAATAATATTAGTTTTTTATTGTATCTGTTAACTAAAATTGTAAGGAATATTATTATCAATAAATATTAATGAATATTTTCAAAATATATTAAAAAATTTGCATTTGAAATAATGTTAAAGATATGCTCAAGCAACCCAATCGTTGGCCGCCATGCGCAGTAAATTTTATTTTTATCGTAAAATTACACTGTAAGTTGATGTGTGTAAAATTACAAGGGCCAATTGTGTTGCTCCGATTTAAATGTATTGCCGTCATTTTTACATGTTTAAAACGATATATCAACTTATTAAGCGATTTCTTCTTGCAGTTGAACATACTTATAAAAATAAATGCACGTTGCATTCCCGATTGGTAAATTCAGACGCTCATGGTTTAAACAGTGAATTACTACACTTTTATCAATCTGTTCTGCCGATGTACCCATTCGTAATTTGTATAATGAATATAATAGAACCATGTGTCCGCGAATCGAATTAATAAATAAAATAAATAAATAAACTGTAGCAACGCTACTATCGGATCCGATTTACAAATGTTGCAAATTCATTTTACTGGCTACAGTTTTTCCAGTTGATTCTGAATGATAAAGTAACAAGAACTTAGGAGATAAAAATTTGAAATATCAATAATTATAAAAGCAAAATTACATTAAAAATATTGTTCGTTAAAAAAACTTTGATGAGGAACATTTTTTTCATGAAAGTAAAAATTACAAAAATAGTCATACAGTAGATAAAATCTTAAACAATAAATTTTTTATTCGAAATTTATTTTAAAATTAGAAATTGATCACATTTAAATTAGTGTAATATATCCACTTAAGCATGCAAAAATAAAGAGTAAGATTTAAAATAGTATTTAATAAATAAACACAAAATAACACTTTTTGCATTGTGTTTGAATTTGTAGCGATCCGTAAAGGCCCGCAATTATTATAAAAATTCTGTTTTAACACTAGTTTTAACAAACTTAATGTAATGTGAAAAAAGAATTTAAAGAATATACATTGGCCTATTGATACCGGAAAATCCAATGAAAATGTTGCGTTTTTCTATACTTCTACAAAGGATTATAAATTTATTGATATTTTGGGACAATCCTCTGACTGTCTTGGTCAGCACATGGTAACCATACACAGCGCAGCCTCGATATAGTCGTAAAATTCGAGAGGGCTAAAAGAGAAGGTCTTTCATTTTCAGCTTTTTCTAATCTGGGGCGTCATTGTATTGGACGCAAACAAACAACGTTAATATTTAAAAAGAAAACATCATTTATACTTTTCAACACTTGCTTTTACGCTACTATATTTGCAGCACGTCTGAAAATTCGTGGAAATTTTAAACGGGCGCATCTTTAAGAATCTATAACTTTTAGTTATAAAGAAATATCGAAAATTCTTTTTTGTAAATGTGCATTTTTGATATTTTATTTAAAAAGATTAAATTTTCCCACTAAAATAAACATAAATTTTTCCAAGATTTTTAAGTTTGTTTTAATCAATTTGTTTTTTTTTTTTTTAATTATCTATAAAAGAACATAAAGATTTCTTTTAACTTGCTTTCTTAAATTTAAATTTACGTTATTTTTTTAAAGTTATAAGACCTTAAAGATACACATAAATTGTAACCCATTTTCGTACAATACCTAACAAAAGTTCCTATGGGAAATATTCAATTATTTTTCAGACTTTTTAACTCAATTATAATTACGTTACACTTTAGTGTTAATGATATTGTACAACCGCCGTTAGAAAATGACTGCAAAAATTCAAATAATAAAGCGAATAATTTTAAATTAATTTTTTTATTAAATATTCAATTTTAAATTTTAAATTAATTATTTAAATTTAGTTAATTGCGATTATCAAATAAAACTAAAATTACTCAATTAACATTTTTTTGTTAAAGCACTTCTACTATGTAATCCTTGAAAAAACATTTATTGAACATGATTTCATTGAACAAAATTTTTATTCTTTAAGATAGCTGTATGATATAAAATTTTAGTTAAGTGTTTAAAATTACCCTTAACTTAAGGCTTTCTTTCATAATAATTTGTTAATGTTGTCTAAGCAAAATTTTTAAAACAACCAATAAAATATTTTTTAACCATTTCAAAGAGTATATTTCTAAAATTAAAAACTACAGTTAAAAAGTTTTATTGATTTTACTTTAATATAAAATATATCCTTAGATAGGTACTCTTTAATATAAAATATAGTACACTAGTGCATATTTACAGCTATAATTATCATCAGTTTTATAATTATCTGAGATTGATAACAAAAAAATTCTTTTATGACTTAAATTATTGGAATTTTATTAAGAGGTAATTCAAAATAATAGTATGAATACATATACTATAAGTATAAACTTATTCTTGATTTTCAATTTTTTAAGCCTTCACAGACAAAGAAAGGGTATGCACTAATATAAGAATAACATGGGTTAATATATCTGAGAAACATAAATATACAAGGAATAAGGTATTTATGTAGTTATATTATTTCATGTTATTTTTACATTTGTGCATATTTCTTTTTACTCTATGGATGCAATATATGGATGTATAAAAAGATTAAAGATTGGAGTTAAAAATTGACAAAAGAAGTATACAGCAATATAAAATTTTATTAAAAAAATATTCGTAACATTTTCCGTACGTCTGTACATTGTGATGATGACAACTTTAATAACGATAATATTAATAAAATAATAAAATAGAAATAATAATAATATATAATAATCATGAAATGACAATCATAGAACAATCCTATTATACATTGAAGCGCCACACATTGCTCGCTTGTTTGCTTAAAAACTAAATATCTCAATCTTAATCACTTA
>JAPYZB010003463.1:0-14477 GCA_030522745.1 Eupelmus kiefferi | reverse complement strand
TATACATTATGCTATAACAATTTCATAACTATCAAAATTAAGGTATTTTTTACACGTCCCAAAAAACACGCGAAGAAAACCATAAAAAAGCATCATTTTTGACGTATAAAATTACATATATTTAATACCTTTTTTCTGATCGACACTAAAATTTGGGTCAATACTCTACTCCATGAAATTAGTAGTTTAAGCTCTTACTGGAGTGTGTGCTACATTAGGAACCTGAATTATAAACTTTTGAATTATTATAAAACTAATCTTCCAGATGTTAAAAGTTCTAGAGATATCTGCATATAATAAAAAAGAAAATTAATCGTGAAAAAGAGGTGCTTCCTTCAATTGTGATAGAACTTCATTTACATATTACTTTACAAGAAAAAAGAACCTTAATTTAATTGAACCATCAAGTTCTGAAGAAACTGGAAAGGAATACATTCTACATAAGTTAATGACATATTATTATCATTAGCAATATCATTAATTAAAATATATTCCATGTCATCAAATAAATTTTCATTAAAAATAATGGAGTTCTGTAAATTTTAATGTAAATAAAAATTTATAGCTATCTATTACAGAAACTTTACTCTATTACTGAGCATTAGCGAACAGTTTACAAAGAAAATCTCCAATAAACTTTAGAATAAAAAAATTAACGTATGAAAATAAAAGACTAAACATAAAAAGATTTTTATGCAAACTTTTTATTGAAGTAATAGTTTTAAAATAAAAACTAAAACAACATAATTAACAGTTACTCTTTGAAACCATTGTATGAGCCTGCTAAGTATAAACCTTGATCTTTTAGTATACATGTTCCGAATATATTTCCACTTCAGAGGAATATGTAGGTTTATAAATAATTAATTGTTATTCGAGTTATCATCGTAAGATTATTAACGGTCACAATTGATTAAGGTACTTAACGTTCATTACTTTACATTTGTTTCATGATTTCATCTCATTCTAATGTCGAGCTTTCATGATGTTATATTCATATTAGAATTTAATAAAACTATTAAAACTTCGAAACTTTTTTGTTGAAAAATTATGTAAAGTAACAATCGAAATTTCAAATTACAGATTTATAAGAATTGCTAAGCATACTAGCTCATTTTAAATCTTCGTAAAGGTAAGCTCCTAATTTTCTTTATTTCTGCATAATCAAAAGTTTAATTTATTAGTCATATTATTATTAAATAAAAAATTAAAATTTCGTAATCGATATTTCATTTATTTCTTTATAATCAAAAGGTAAAGTAAAAAGAAAGTAAAATGCATTGTTACGGGCGCATATATCCTAGTTTAGCTATCGCTAGGTTGCCGAGACTCAGAGCAGCACAGGTTGCCCTAACACAGCAGTTTTGTCACCCGGTTAGCAACATCCACGTGCATACGCAGAATACATCTTTTTCGATCGCGTATGGCGCGATCTCGCGTTACGCGACCAGCTGACGCATCTACATGCACTCCACGTAACAACCCGATCATCAACACGTGGCTTACCAAGCGAGCTCCCGCGTATACTCCCACCTTTTTATCAAATCTCGGGGATGAAAGACCACGAAGCCTAGGACATAAATAGGACGCGCACCCCCGCCTCGTGTTCAGATTCAGACAAGACTTCATCCAGGCACGAGGGGATGATTAGGAGAGAGACGAGGGGACACCTACGAATCACGCTCACCACCTAGCCAACCTTAGCATTCAATAGATCAGCCTGAGTCTAGCAAATAAGTACACGCGATCTCTCTTCCAATTCTGTCTTGAATTCAGAATAAACCTAGCAATCAAACCTACCACTCTTGAATGCGTTCTTCACCCGCCTTTACGCTCATCTCGCACGGTCCCGACCGAGCGAAGAACGACAAACACGGACCAACAATCGTAACAGTTAGTAAATTTTCACCATTTGATAACTTGAATGTTTAATAGTACATTATGCAACAAGGAGCAAAAGTAGCAGATTTTTCTCGAGGGTGTATTCTTGTAAGGGCAGTATAATCACCCAAGTGAAATATCTACTTTTGTGCCATATTGCATATAGTATTTTTTTCAACAAGTGCATAAGAAAGGCTCTTTTTCGTGCATTAGAAATGAAAGGAAAGTTGAATAATTCTATGCAGTGGGAGGTAATGGATTTTACCTCCCGCTACTCAAAAAAAGGCAAATCTTTCAAATTTTTTGAATTAAAAAAAATTTTTTAAAAATTCGAAAATGTAGCAATAATTTTAAAAAATTAAACACAAAAAAGGCATTTTGAAAACGTGGATCCTATGAGCGGAACAAATATACCAGATAAGAATAAATGTAAAATTATGACTGTGTCACGTATGGCGCATAAGCAGAAAAATGCACGCGTAATCACGTTGACGATATGAGGATGACTCGGAAAGAAATGTGCACAGGCATCGGTAGCTCAATGGAAAGAGCATCCATCGCGAAAATGGAAGATCCTGGGTTCAATTCCCAGCCGAGAAAGGAAACGGGTAATGGCTGTCCTCTGTAGCCGAGTCAGTGGTCTTTTTAGAGGTTAGTGTCTCTGCTCCTCAAAACTTAAACTAGTCATCTCCAGAGAGTACTCATTGCCCTCCGAGCGGCGAGCTACTACTCTCTCAGTTAAGGTTATGTTTCTTCGAGAGACTAGAGAGTAACTCATTACTCTCTAGAATAAGACACTGTCTCTTCTCTCATCGTATAAGTATTATTCCACTCTCGACCCAAAGATCCATTTTTGATCTAGAAATATAGGCTCAAAACAGTTTTACTTTTGCTTCGCAACATTTTAATTTTGTCCCGCTAGTTAGTAATAGTTATTCGCTTTTTCTTACATTTTTTGATAATTATTTATCAAAATATTTTATAATTTTTATAATGGTATTTCAACATAACCTAGAATGTACATACGTTGCCGTTCCTCGAGAAGCTTTCGCTCTAGGCTATGCCGTAGTTGGGGTAGGCCATAATACGCCCTTGAGTAAGTGGCTATAAGTATAATTGAACTAAGGATGTAACAGACTTTCATAATTTCGTATCCATTGTTCTGAACAATTTATAACCTAAACCGCAATTATGTGGATCTGAGATCTTTAAAATCTCTTTTAACAGGATCCCGCGTTCATATCTGTTTATGTGGTTTAAAAAGAAAGGTATAAGTACTACCTCTATTTAAGTTAGCCTATTTGTACTATTTTCATTCTTATTCACATTTCCAAGAATATAATATGATTATAAAAAAATTGATTCAAATCTATAAAATTTATTTTTAATTTTAATTAACTCATTTATTAAAATTTAGTTGCAAAATGTACTCGTTTAATACTTGTGTCGACCTCGTTTGAGTTAAAGTTGACAGGCAATTAAACACCTTGGAAAATTGTTTCTTATTCAGCAATTTTCTAAAGTAGTTTTGCCAAGGTTTCGGTTATGTGAGACCACCGTCCTTATTATCATACATGTAGCAACAATTTAAAAAAATGAAACAACAAAAAGTATTTAGAAAATGTGGATACAAGTGGAACAAATATGCCAGATAAGAGTAAATGTAAAATTATAACTGCGTCAAAAATTAAACATAAAAGAGGAAACTAATTATTATTTAAAGTATTATTTTTTAAATTATTTTTAAAGTAAATATAAATGCTACTTTGTATTCTGTCACAGTAAAAATTAGACTTTTTATAAGAAATTAAATAGTTTGAATTCAGCATAAAGAGAAACAGCTTCAGATTTTGTAAGTTACAATTTTAAAATCAAACACTTCCTCAATGTAAACAAAGCGTTTTCATTCTCGCTCAAGAAGTCGTACTATATAAAGAGGTGATATCAAAATATCTAAAGGCAGTCAGACTCAAAAATGCGACTCTATCATTTGGTGCAATGCTTCATGTTTTTCGATCGATTTAAATTCAGTTAGGTACCGCAAATAGTATTCTTCAGCTAATATTATTTGGTTACTTGCAGTTTCATACTTTCGTAATTGTACTACTATTTATAATAATTATTTGTTCTTTATTCAACTCAAAACGCATCTAAATAACAACGTAAGTAAGAGTAAACAATATTTCTATTTACTAGATTATATTTAAAAAATTATTTGCGTAAGACCTATCAATTATTTATTACCGAATAAATAAATAAAATGTTAATTCCGTTAAAATTTCAGTAAAAACTTAAAAATTTTGTAATAATTATTAATTTTGATTCTTATAGTTGCTGTATATGCTATTTCGCTTTTGTGGCTATGATTTACGAAAATAAAAAAATGTTTTTAAGCTCGTTCTTTTATAAATCTTTCTAAAATTCTAATATAAAAATCCTTGCAAATGTATATACTAAAAATGTCATTTTGATCTTAATTAAGAACTTACGAACTCGTGTAATAAATTTTCTAATTTATTATCAACAACAAATAATTTCAATAAGTTTTTAAAAGAATAACAGAAAAAAGAATATTAGTAAAGTATAAAACGGGCTCGTGTAAATTATAAGTCTTTCACTTTTGCAGATTTTCTTTGCGGTCATTATTTATGTCCGCTAAACTAAACCAAGGGCCACAAAAATAATTAAATTTGAAATAATTATAGTTTTACGTTAATATATTATACGTACGTAAAATTTTAAGGTTGAATATAAATTTTGGTATTTTTACATAAACTTTAAAAATGGAAGTAGTCGGTTTCTCAAAATGTAAACATAATAACATTTACTTCCAACAACGTAATCCGTCGAAGAGCAATTTTTTTATTTAACTTTGAGAACAATCATAACTTACATAAAAGAATGTAGAAACTTATTTTTACTAATTTTTTTAAAGGAAACTTTTATCATATCGATAATTAAATTGAATTGAAATTGATTAAACATTTTAGTAAAACTATTTCAGACTATACGCAGTTAGCATACATTGTGGGAACAAAAAGGTGGAGAACAAAAGGTTTTTATTCAAAGAGGTGCCAAAAGATCGTGAGCGTGCATGATTTTGAAATCAGTAGGTTTGCGATTTCAATAATTAATCCCTAGAAAGAGAACAAGAAAAGCAAAAAAGTAACAGGTATCATTTGCCATTGGGAGCTCGTAGAGCGCACTGTGTACTATTGGAGCAGTACATCACGTTTACGTTTAGCATAAAAAACTACACCAAAATCAGTTTCTCAAGTTAAATACGTAATAATGTCTTCAAACATACCTGACGTGCCGTTGTGCCCTCTAAAGTTAAAGAAACTTTTGCCAGAGGATGAAATTGTAATCAGTGGTATTGCTGGACGTTTTCCTGAATCAGACAGCGTAAAAGAACTGCAAGATAATCTTATGAATAAAGCTGATTTAATTACTGATGATGATCGTCGATGGAAATTGGGTAAGTATTCGTACTAATAAAAAATTTGGTGATTTTTAATTTGCCATTATAAAGTTTATTGAGTTAAAATGAAAAAATGTACTTGACGTATAAAATTAGGCCTGTGAAAAAGCTCGCTCGAGCTGGCTCAAAGGCTCGCGTTTGGGCTCGCGGGCTCATGAGCTCGAACGAGCCCAGAAAGCTCGCTCAGGCTCGCCAGCTCGGACGGGCTCGCGGGTTTTGGTGGGCTCTAGATGGAAATTTTTTAATATGCGTATATGCGTTCATTGTTAATTCTTTAAAAAAATATTATTGCCAATTTAGTGAAACTCGAACATAATAATTATCCTAGCTGTCTGCATATTTATCAATTTCAAATAACTTTTGGTAAAGCGTAAATATTACAGGGTTTAAAGACGTGCTCTCAAAAATGAAATTATTATAACTTTTTTTGAAATTTTGAGATTGAGTTCCTTCTACTGTCCTCTAGAAAAGTTATTAATTAATTAATAGGGCGAGCGGGGTGAATTTTCGAGATGTTCTTGAGAAAGCGTTCTTGAATCGACATTTTTTTTTATTGTGAATCGGTGGTATTATAACTTTTGCTGAAAAAATATATAATATTTTTTAATATTTAAGAAATGATTTCCCGTTGTTTAAACGTGGGCAAGTGGCCCTTTTTATGGAGATAGAAAAATCCAATGTTTCGATCATATGCTATGAGTATTTCTATATATCCGTCTAAAGCAGAGCGAGTTAAAGAAAGCATAGAAAAATGCTAAGTTGTATGTTGTCTAAAGGGAAGATTCATACAACTATTAATCTATGTATATACATACATACATACATACATACGCATCACGTAGTGATAAACGATAATAAGAAATTTCCATCTAGAGCTCACCAAAACCCGCGAGCCCGTCCGAGCTCGCGAGCCGGCTCGACTCGGCTCGAACGAGCTAAGCTCGAGCTGAGCCCAAAAGCTCGAGCTTTTTTACAGGCCTATATAGAATGTAAAATTTGATTAGACTTCGGCAAGTGCTTTATAATATCTACAAAATATCGTTCAGTACTCTTACAATTTATTTTATTCAATTTTTTTCTCCAAAAAGTTATTTGTTGTCGGGTAAAGTAAAGAAAACACAGTAAATTATAAGGATAAATAAATTGGTCTCAAGATCTTGATTTTTTATTTATTTAATGCTTATATTTTGGTTTAAGAAGAATCAAGATTGTGAGACCGAATCATACATCCTTGCAATAATCAACAATGATCATTAGAAGCTTATTGGGATATAAAACACAGTGTAATTAGATGTAATTCATGTAATTACTATAATAATTTAAAAACTATTAACATCAAATTTTTTCGAAACTATAATTAAAATTAAGCAATAATATAATTTAACTTCTTCTAGAATATAAGTATGTGTAAGGTGTGCTAGCCGCCTGTCAGTACCCTATACATAAGTATAAATATTTTGTTAATACAATTAGTAACATTCTTACGAAATATTACGTTTGATTCAAATAAACATCTTCATAAATGTTCTAAAATGATACTCCAAAAACAATTCCATGACTATGTTACGCAACTTTGTTATGTAACAAGGTTATGTGACAAGTTATAAAAACTTAATCAGAACGTGTATAAGAGTTACTTATAAAAATATTTATACATAACTTACTGCAGACGGAAAATGCAATATAACCTGTACCTAGCTTTTTTTTAATAAATAATTGAAACAGCATTTTTGGCTTACGATGTAAAAAAAAAACATTTTGAAGTGCACTACAATTTTGACAATAATATCTTTCAATGTTTTGTGCTATTTTATTACATTATCAAATATATAAATGTTTAAATATACATATTATAAAGTATACATTTTAATATTCTAATTTCTATTATTTCTTAATTATTAATAAATTTAATAGCAAACATTAAAATAATATCTAATCTAATTTTGTTTTTATTCTTTCTAATATTTAAAAATGTCTTGATCGAATTCTCTTCTATTTCTAAGCCGTAGTAAAAACATATCTACCCTAGAACTTCATGCTTGTGCAGCACACTAAAACGTAGACATTAAAAAACATCATCTGCATACAATGTGCTCGATAAATTTTAGATTACCGTGCGAAAAAAGTTTGCGTCAGTTATTGCAAAAAGATCTTTTACATTGAAAACTATATGGGGAGGGATCCGATATTTAGAATATGCATTATTTATTCCCTAGAAGTTTAGGAGTTTAAAAATGCGAATCTCTGATTATGCAATCACGTAGAACTTTAACATGTGTTAAAAGAAAAATTTCTTGAATTAAAATAGTATTTCATAAAAATAATATTATTTAATTACCATTCAAATTATTTATTTGCTCGATTTTAATAAATAATAATAACTTTTATAGCAAACTATGAGTTGATAAAATAGAATTAAAATTAGCGTCAGTTTTGCCTTCTGTTTATATCTCATTGCAGCATACGCTCTAACGTTACAATTTATTTTGGTTTAGTACATAAAATTTTATAGAGTTAAAAAGGTCGTTATTTGTTATCAAGTTTATACATTTAACTTATTATATTCTATCTTCTAAGAGAAACAGTATTGATAGGTTTACCGACAATAAAACTTAAAAAATATCATCAATTTTCCTAATGAATATTTCACTGAAAATTTGTTTCATCAAAAATATGTTATTTGTAACTTTTACAAAAATGTACGAATATTTTTTAAAGAGTTACACGGTCAAAATATTTCGTATTTCGTGTATTTCGTTAAAATTGACGTAAAAATTCTATAATAAAAGCATTGAAAGAACAATTTTTTTTCGTCAAATAGACGTAGAATTTTCATAAAAATTGGTTTTTTGTCAAATACGGATAAAATGACGAAAAATTTTTAACTGTGTAAACATTATTATTTGTTTTTTAGTCTATCATTTTATTACTGTGTAGTTTCCTAAAATTGTCAATACATTTTTTCTCCAATCCTTCAGAAAACTCAATTACATTATTTTTTTTCCATAATAAAAATATTTTTGAACAAATTATTTCAGATCATCCACATATACCTCAACGTATGGCGAAAATAAATAATATAGAGAAATTTGACTCAATTTTTTTCGGTGTACATGCCAAACAAGCCGATTCGATGGACCCAATGGCTCGCATGTTACTTGAACATGCTTACGAAGCTGTAGTTGATGCTGGTGTTAATCCTAGACATCTTCGAAAAAGCAGAACCGGCGTTTTTATTGCTGTGTGTGGTTCTGAATCCGAAAAAAGTTGGATGTATGACGACAAAGAGGTATTTTATTGTAGAAACTTAATTTGTAACTCTTTGACCTCAACACGATTTTTAAATGATTATTATATTAAATTATTATATTAAAACAAAAATACTCAGCTGCTTGAAAGAGAGAAAATGGTATTTTGCATTTAAAATATGAAAAAATATTTTGTAACTTATTTTGTAACCAAGTTGAACTTTAACAATTTGTTTTCTTACGACAATGGTAAAATTGTAACGTTGACATTTGAAATATATGTTAGCAATAAAATGCATTTTACTGGTATGTAGATGCAAGTGCAATCAGTACAGGAAACCAAAAAAAAATTAAAGTTTAGTAAATTTTTGATCCATAAGTATCACGTAGAAAATTTTTTCTAAATGCTAAAATTGGTAAACATTTAAAAGTATTCAAAAGTTAATAAATATTAGACGATCAAAACTTTAAAAAATGTCGATATCAATAAAAATAACTATCAATTAATGCTTTAGTTTGTATTGAAAATTTAAAATAAGTAAATAATTTTTTATTTTTCTTATACTTCTAGTTTGACGGATATGGAGTTTCTGGTACCAGTCGTTCTATGTTCGCAAATAGGATCTCATACGCATTAGATTTGACGGGCCTTAGTTTTGCTGTAGATACAGCCTGTAGCTCTGTCATGTGTGCCTTAGAAAATGCCTATAGATGTATGCGAGATGGACACTGTGATGCTGCTATTGTCGGTGGAACACAACTATGCCTTAATCCTAAGATGTCATTGCAGTTTTTCAAATTGGGTAAGTTTTAATAAACAAGTGTCATTTATATATCCATATTATTCATTATTCAGTGATTTCTTGATTAGTTTGAAATATCATATAAAATAAATATATCTTTTTTCATATACGCAACTGACAAGGATAAAGTTTAAGATACGGATCATCGATTTTTCTGAAACTTTTGCAGGGTCTTCTTTGGCCAAAATGTGTCTTAGGGTTTATTTGAATAGGCCTTAAAATCTAAGTTATGCATAGTTTCAATATTATTATCTACTATTTCTTAGAAAATAGTTTAAATGCAAAACTTTTTTCAGAATTAAAAAATATTAATTTTTGATAGATTCATTTATTGCACACCTCAGTACAAATGCAAATACATCATGTCTATACTTACAATTTGACAATGTAACGTCATTACTAATTATATTCAAACCATAACTTTTAATCAAATTAATATGTTTTAGTTTTGTAAAAGCAAATAGTTTTGTCTAGTTTTGTTTACTGTTTTGAAATTTTAAACAAGGCTTATTATGCAAACAAAATTATTACAACTTTGCGTTTAAGCTATTTTCTAAAAAAATAGTAGATAATAATATTGAAACTGCCCATAACTCCAGTTTTAAGGTCTGTTCAAAGAAACCCTGAAACAAGGGTCTTCTTATTTTGGCCAAAGAAGACCCCGAAAAAGTTTCAGCAAGAATTATGATACACATCTCAAAAACTCTCCTTGTGAGTAAGAACGGATATGTCCAAATGAAAAGGTATAAATAAATAATAAAAGATATTAAAATAAAGATAAAAATAATATAAAATCAAATAAAATATATAATAGTACATTATATATAGCGCAAGCTCTTGATCACGCCACGATCTCTCCCCACTCACACAAAAATTCAAAAAGAGTCGCACATTCCCTCAAGCTTCGCGAAAATTCAACAAGAGTTGGGCAGATACCCAAGCCGCACTTTCCCTTCATTTCTGGAAGTATTACCTTATACACAACGTAAGACCGTTATTAAAGATTTTTAATATTCTCTAGAAAAATAGTCCAATATAGAATTGATCGTGCGTGCGCGGAAACACCTTATCACGCTACATTCTCTGATACTCGCGCAAAAATTTAACAATAACTGCGCAACTCTCCCACACCTCGCGAAAATTCAACTAAATCGGGAAAATGCGGCTCCTTGCTACATTTTCATATTAAAATATCATTATAAAAGATTTTAAATAATAGAATTTATTATTTAATTTTAATTTAAATAAATTTTATATTTTATTCATTGAGATCGTGTTCTTGCCGTAATTATTTATGAATTTTGTTATTATTTTTTTAAATATTTGATAAAATAATTATTATATAATAAATTGTTTAAATATATAAATATAAAAAAATAAATTATTCAAATACATAAAAAACGGAAGTTAGTCTATCTCAAATATAGAAAATTTATTAAAAATAAAAGTATTTATTTTTCCAACCTTAATGAAGTCACTCGTTATTTCAAGTGATATTAAACTCGATAGTTCCAAATTAATTTTGCACTTTCACTCTAATTTTTCACTTTCACTCTAATATTTTATCACTTGCGTGGTTTGACTCAAATCATTAGAGTCGCTTCAAACTCAAAAATTTCAGAGTGAAAAATTTTCACTCTAACAATTCACTCTCACTCTGATTTTCACTCTAAGGAGGTAATTTCGGTATTCGCTCAAGCTTAGAGTGAACGAATCACTCGAAAAATTTTAGCATGTAACACCGCGGTTACAATCAATAGGGCCGAAGGTACTCGGCCCTTTTCTACTTAACTTACGTTGATTATTGAGTAGGCGAATTGACGCGCGCAGCGGCTCAGCTCCCCGGGACTCTGATATGTTGGAGCAGCCGGAAAATATATCCTCTCCACTGGCTTTGTCAGGGGTACTTCGAAGGCGATGATCCTCACTCTGGGTTTTACTGGGCGAAGCCCAGCGCGGCGGGGAAGCCCAGATGCTGACGCGCTGCCGGTCCCGGGAAGAGTGAGCTTGCCTTTCCTGCTTAGTCTACGTATAGGCTCGTTCGCTGGTAGCGTGACCTTTCAACTTTTCTGGAGTGGGGTCATACTTTAGAATTTCGTACGTGATCGTACCTCAAGGCGCTATCGCATCGTGTACTACGACAATAGTCCAAACGACCGTTACAATGTATTAACATATACCGGAGCAATTACCATTTCTTTCTAATGTATTACACATATATAACTTACAGACCTTGATAAAAACTAAGAATCTGCTATAATTTTATAATAACTTTATAATTATTATCTATAATACTACTTATAAATATATTATTATTTTCAATAAAGGAATATTATCACCTGATGGCATCTCGAAATCATTTGATGAAAGTGCTAATGGATATGTTCGTGGTGAATGTATAAGTGCCATATTTTTGCAAAAATCCAAAGACGCTAAACGTATTTATGCTACTGTAGAACACGTAAAAGGTAATTGTGACGGATTTAAAGAACAAGGCATTAACTTTCCTTCAACTCACATGCAGAGCCATCTGCTTCGAGAATTCTACGCAGAATGTGGTGTTTCCCCAACAAGTATAAACTTTATTGAAGCACATGGAACTGGTACTGCGGTCGGTGATCCAGAAGAAGCAAATGCTATTGATAAATTTTATACTCCTGGACGTTCAGAACCTCTTTTGATCGGATCAGTCAAATCTAATCTCGGTCATGCAGAAGGTGCTTCTGGAATGAACTCAATTGCTAAAGTAAGTTCAGTAATAAAGTATAAATATTTATACGCATGGATATAATCAATTAAGAGCTTTTCTATCCATGTTTAAATTTAAAATATTTTACCATGTTCATATTATGAGTGGAAGTAGTTTTAAAAAAAATCGCAAGTGCTTCTGAAATAGATAGTGTATGAGTAGTTCAATTAAAACTTACTTGTTAACCCTATCGAAAAACAAGTTAAATATAATTTTTTTTTCTTACAAATGTTTTTCTTTCCTAGGTCATAATAGCGATGGAAACTGGTTTGATTCCACCTAACTTGCATTTCAAACGACCAAAGAAGAGCATCAGAGGTATTATCGAAGGAAGATTAAAAGTAGTGACAGATCCTACACCTTGGAAGGGTGGATATTCTGCTATTAATTCTTTTGGATTCGGAGGTGCAAATTATCATGTACTTCTTAAATCACATAAAAAAGAAAAGATAAATAATGGGGCACCATCTGATGACTTACCTAGATTAGTTGTTGTATCTGGTCGAACAGAAGATGCTGTGTCTACTATTTTAAGCGATGTAAGATTATTAATTATTAATAAGATGATTTGATTATTTTTCGCAGTAATAATTATTTTGAGGCATAGTATCTTCCAAATTTTTAAAGTACTTAAATTATAGTATTTAGAATTATAATTTATATCTGTAGAAAAATCTGCAGTTTGCCATTTTATATATTAGAAAACATACATTTCGACGAGTTTATAAAAAAAATTTCAATCTAATAAAAAAATTATTTTTAAGTATCTTTTACAATCATGGCAATTATGGCGATGTGAACTTTGTTATCGAAAATGCGGTAACAATTTTTTTTTATTTTGTTTTTAACTTTTTGAAATATTTTCATTGTAAAAATTTTATGCTCTATTGAAACTTGATTATAAAAAATTTTCTGAATAAAACGAAATATTAAAGTAAAATTTAAATACAATAAAAAAAATATTAATTAAAAAATAATTTTTATTTAATTTATTTACAGCTTGAAAGTAGATCGGTTGATGTAGAATATATAAAATTACTACACGACCTTCACTCAGAAGAGCTGAAAGATCACTTGTTTAGAGGATATACAATATTGCCTCCACGTGGAATTAGTACGACTCCAAAAAGAGAGATTCAAGCGTTTTCAGGATCAGGAAGGCCTGTTGTTTTTGTATTCTCTGGAATGGGCTCTCAATGGCCTGGAATGGGTACTGTCTTCTAAGTCTTTATTTTAAATCATTTATAAATTTTTAATTAAATTTTAATTTATTTGAGCCACCGGTAGCAATAACGTTCTTAGCTCTTCGCAAGTAAAAAATTGACTTTGCCATGATTAAATCATCAAAGGCGGAAATGAGTTTTAAAAAATTCTATCATCTGAAGGATGAAAATAATAAAATTTTTATATTTTTACTTTGTTTGTAAAAAGTTTATTTTCTGAGAAAAAATGTCAGTTTTTCAGATAGCAGAACGCTAAGGACGTTATTACATCAGATGCTCCAATTGTGGAATGCTTAAAATGCATTTATTGTATCATCAATTCATTAGTTTTCTTTTCAAAAATATAGGAAAAGCATTATTACAAATACCAGTATTTTACGAAGCTATAAAACAATGCGACGAGTGTTTAAGGCCGTATGAGATTGATATTTTTGACATTATTACAAATGAAGCTAAAAACGCCTTTGATAAGACTATAAATCAGTTTGTTGGAATTTCAGCAGTCCAGGTAAAAATTTTATTTATATTTTTATTAGTGCGGATTACACACGTTATTTTATATTCATGAAAACAATAATAAAAGGTATATTTTACATGTATATGAAAATCATTTAAACACTTTTCCTCCAAAAGAAAATTTATTGTAACTTCCTAGGATTTGTCACTTGTTAATATTAATTCATTTTGAACTTTGAAATCTGCCTAGAAATAATATGAGACTGAAGTAAATAATTGAAATGGTATTGATCAGTATGAACTATTTTTTTTTTATTCCTGATTTTACATAAAATGAAAATTGTATAATATAATATAATATAATATAAAGTGTGTAAAGAATACTATATTTTTATAAATAGTTTTTTTCACTGTATTGAAAAAATGTAAATTAATTTAAATATGAATATATAGATTGGACTTATCGATGTTATTCAATCAATTGGTATCAAACCAGATTATATAATTGGTCATTCGGCTGGAGAGTTGGCTTGTGGATACGCAGATGGCTGTCTCACACTCAAACAGATGATTTTAGCAGCTTATTTCCGTGGCAAAGCGTCTGCTGATGCAAAAACTGTATTCGGTTCGATGGCA
>JAPYZB010003462.1:0-10352 GCA_030522745.1 Eupelmus kiefferi | reverse complement strand
GGAAAAATGAATATTTCTATGCAGCCGGGAGGTAAAATTTTTCCCTCCCGCTGCATAGAAAAATTCAACTTTCCGTTCGTTTCTGATGCACGAAAAAGGCCCTTTTTTGTGCATCAGAAATGAATAGAAAGTTGAATATTTCTATACAGTGGGAGGTTAAGATTTTCCCTCCCGCCTCTCGAAAATAGTCAGAATTTTGTAATAAAAATTTTTTAGAATTATTTTTGATAAATTTTTTTTGAAAAAATACGAAAATTTTGAAAACTTTTTCAAAAAAATTTGAAAATTTTGAAAAACTTTTTGAAAAAATTCAGAAATTTTGAAAAATTTTTTTTAAAAAGACTAAAAAATTGCGAAATTTTTTTTTATATTTGATAAATTTTTTTTATATTTGATTTTACCAAATCACTCATAAAATTGTTGAAACAATTCCGGTTGCTTAGCCTATATACAGTGGCGTCTATACCCTCAGAGGCAGCGGTATTCGGCAATAAGAAAAACAGAATTCAAGTTAAAATGAAACGTGAGTACGAAAGTTAAACTAATGTAGTATATTTTTTAAAATTGTCATTCACACAAAAGCGAAAGTACGAATATTATTTAATCCCTCGGTTACAACATGCTGCAACGCAATGCAGCAGACGCTCACAACACACACACCCACGCACATACGCGCCTTGCGTCTACTTCGACTCTCTACTTATTGTGGAGAGTAAACGCACGAAATTGCACGAAAAGGATTAACATTTGCAAGCCCGTTCCCGCGTGTACTCCGGTAAATAATATAAAGCCTGCAGGCCTACTTCTTATTATTGAATTAGATTGATTTTATTCCTTTTTTTATCAGCGTATGCTCGCTACAAATATACCTTAGTAGTTGGCTGCAGTAGCTCTCTGTTCTGCTTCGCAGCTACCAGGTCAGGTCGCGCGTCTATACTTTTTTATCGCTTGTTAGAAAACCGTTAACGTTATTAGTACTGAGCTGCTGATATGCGCACGTATAGTCATCTAGTTAAGGCTAGGTCGGGGCGTCGCTCTCGTTCTTCCGCACGTATCGGGCTGACAACGCATGCGCTAATCTAACGCAATTTGCGCAAGACGAGAGTCGAGTGCAAGCGTCGCGAAATAAATTAAAGTTTGAATAATTAAATTTGCGTATTGTTACCCCCCCCCTCCCGCCCCCAATAGATTCGACGAATTCCTTTACGAATAGGGCGATCGAGAAGAACCTAAACGACTACGCGAAATCTTCTCCATCGCGGTCATCGTCGCTAGGGAACGAGAGAAGAATCCGGTTGCTTAAATAAGATGCGTTGTTTTTCTAAAATATAAACACTTTTATCTACTATAACAGAAAAACAACAATAATAACAACAAATCCAAGGAGAGTCACCCCGCTGCCGGTCTCCAAGGGTGATTATTGCATCGGCAGGGGGTGGGACCCGGCGGAGATACCTGTCGGCCAGTAAATAACAGTTACGAAGATAGGTGTAGAGCTACCCTGCTGATATGTGACCATGATAAACTCAGGTTTTCGGGGCTTACCAACACCCGTCTTTTCAAAACATTCTAGTAATGTAGCCTTAAAGTAGTCACGCATATACAAAGCAACACCACCACCGTTCAAATTTCTATCTACTCTAAAGATCTTATATCCGGGTACTCGAACGGCGTTGTCACTCATGACCTCGCTCAGCCTGGTCTCCAATACCCCAAAAAGATGGTAAGTAGTAATCTGCGAGGTACTGGCGGAGGTGATTAACGTGACCTCGAAGAGAGGTCAGGTTGACAAACTTCGCTTTTAATATTGTGAGGGGCGGCCAACTGGAGCTTGGCTCGCCAACACACTTCGATGGCGGACCCGTGTGAATCACGGTCGCCACTCAGTTTTCCTTGGTGAGCTCAAAAAGGAGAAAGACCGAGAGACGTACAAATTTGAATAGAGTAAACTGTATTTATTCAAATAGATGTACAAAATGGAATTCGACACCCACAACTCGGTGTGTCGAACCCGTGGCGCAACGACTGTCTCCGAGCACGCCTAGCCTTCGGCGTGGCTCGCGACTAACTAACTACACGGCCCGGCACGGCCGCTCTCCCCTCCCTTACTTGTCCCGTTCGTGCTCACAGCGCTCCTTTGAACCCCGGACACTCACAATATGTTTCATCCCCTAGATGGTCGACCAGCACCGCCAGCAACTAGTCAATTTTTATTTTTTTTACTAAAGAGACCATTATTCACAGAATTATTTAAGTTTTGCAAGTTGGAAGAACCAGCTGAAGTCGAGTGACTTGTGGTCCCGGCAAGCTGTGCGCGAGGTTTACAGTTTTCAAAGATTGTATTTAGATCTGAGGCACTGCTCAAAATAAAAGCTCTCTCTCCTTCCTTAATGCAAGCATAAAACCGACCTCGTCTGTGCCAGATGAATCTAAAGCCTAAATTTTTTGCTATAGTTTTGAGATTTTGGAATTCTTTGTATGAATCACGTCCGAGAAATTCATTAATAAAAATAGGACGATGAAGTATGCGTTTGATTGATTCTTTATTAAGTAGAGAGAGGTTATTGTCTAATACATTTAGGAAAGTAAATTTGTGCTTTGCCTCAATAACCTCACGCACAGTAGACTTATTGGCCAATCTCAAGAGCAGAGAAGGAGGATCAATTTTTGTGGTTACACCCCGTACCCCAGGTCAGCTGTATTAGTATTATTAGTGTTTATGTCATTCAATTGTGTTGTAACAATAGTGGGCTTTGCACCATTTTAGGACACTGATTTACTGCGTGGATGGTTAGTGCTCAGTTAAGTAACTTCGAGGATATTGTCCTTATCGAAGAAAGGCAGGACTGTACAAAAAACAGCAGAAACCAGGTCAACCGACCCAGTGCCGGGCAGTCAGCAAAGCCGAAGATCACAAGTGCTCCTCCACTGCCGTCCCCTGCATGCTTAGTAGGTGGTCTGGAGATGGTGCACTTTGGTGTACGAGTCTGAGTATGTTTTCGTGAGGATCTATTTCTCTTGGTTGTAACTTTTTCAAAGTGTGAAATGTGATCAGCTAAACCGGGCAGCTGATCGAATGTTCCCTCTTCGGTAGCCGTCACAGGTGCTTCAATATTCTGACAAGTATTTTTATTACTGTGTAACGCCTATGCGATACGCGTACATTCTCACGCGTACGAAGCTTCGGCCACCATCCGCCAGGTGACGGCTTCCAACTCACAGTCAGGAAAGCCGCCTTTAAGACTTATTGGAGCACCAACGTGCTCCGATAAGCGAGATCTTTCGCATGTAGCTTGTGCTACATTTTGAGCCTTGAGACAATCTCTGCGAGATTGATCTCCATACGACCGGCAGAAAGAGACCCCCAGTCGTAGACGGCGCGTTAACTACTGACATTAACTGACGATACGTAGGGAAGGTGAGCCCAAGAGGAACGGACTCTCCTCCACCTATCTTGATAGGCAAATCTTTCTTGATATGACAAATATTACATTCTCGAACGAGTCTATCAACAGCAATACGTAACCCCAGTACAGGGGAGCGACACGATCAGCGCGAACAACGCGATCTTCTACGTTACCGACCGGGGGCAAGTCGTGCTCACCTTAATGAAAAGCGATTTATATTATTGACCGAATCAGCGAAAACGAATAACACATGTATATACGCGATATTATTTTGTAAAAGTGCGATCGACGCTTTCTTTCTGTTTCAGCCACCTACAAGAGGGCGTTTAAGTCAAAGACTTGTGTACTTCTGTATCATTGTAGAATAAGTTTAATAAAAGCCGGTAAGAGCGGTTCCTAGCATTAAAATCTGTGGTTATCATTTGAAATTACCCTAGATTATCCTCGTGAGAAGTCGATCACTCCGAGCGATCTACTGTCCGCGGGGCGAGAACCGCACGTAAACCGTGGTGGAAGATATTTCTACTTTACCGACACACGGTCTATCGTTACATGGTGATCCTGCCAGGATGATCTAGGCATATCAGTCAATCGCACTTCGATTAAATTTTTTCTCCTGTGAATAACATTTTTTTTCTATAAATTGTAACTCGGTAGGTAAGCCCATCCGGCATAAGTATTACTAAGCGATTTTCTACTGTGTACAAAATTGCGTGGATACAATTATTAAGCAAAAAATAATTAGCGGGAAAGATAATCGCACTGGAAGTTGACGCGACGGGCAACTTAAACGACCTTCGAACACGCATGCGCTAATTCGTACGCGATAACCCCAATAATAATATCATTCTACAATGGAGCAAAAGGTCAGAAGACGAGCAAACCACGAGCGGGAATCAATCAGGAGCACCTTAGTTCTTATACTTACCAGCCGAGAAATCAAAACCGATAGAACAAATACGCAAATGGAACTGCCATTTTACCTGGAAAGATCTACATTCATTCATCAAACGAACTGCAGAACTAGCTAAGGCATACGGTTTCACCGACCGTGATCTTCTGCAAAGCATACCGGAATTGTTTCGCGACGATGCGCTTGAATGGCTCCAAAGCAACCCACAAGATTGGAAAAAGTGGGATGATCTGATTATAGCATTAAAAGAGGCCTTCTTACCGCGGGACTGGGAAGACGCGCTTAACTATCAAATCTTCTATCAAAAACAGTTCAAAACAGAGGGAATAGGTGCATACGTAACAGCCATCAAAACACTCTTACCCCGGAAAAATGACGCTACATCACCCAGCGCGATAAATCGAATTTACAAAAACATGCGACCGGAATACCAACTGTGTTTCGATAAATCGAAAATTAAAACAGTAAGCGATATAATACAGCGAGGTGAAAGGTACGAAAACCTAAAACGTCAAATGCAAAACGATGAAACTGCTAGAGAACCACGACACTCTACGACAAGCGTAGCAGACACCGGTAACGCATACAAACGTTACGAATACTGCTGGCGATGCAAAGGCACAGGCCATACGCGGGCTAACTGCAATAGACCAAAACGCGTATTTTGCTCTTATTACGGTAAAGACGGAACAGACTTCCGAAAGTGCAACTGCCCGAAACCCGAAAATACGGGAAACGTACGAGGGGCCGCGCCCACACCAACGAATACGCGGCCCGGAAACGCAAAGACGGACGAGTCGAATTAATCGTAAACATCGCGGATAACGAATTACGCGCACTTTTGGACCCAGGATCCGTCGCGAAGTACGTAAACTCGGAAACAAGACAAGCGAAAAGGAACGGTTGGAAGCACCAGGAAGAGCACCTAGTGTCAGTGATGGCTGACAAAAACGAATCAAACATTCACGAAAGTATAAGCGGAACGATAAAAATCGGCTCAACGAAATTGCAACATACCTTTCTAGTGTTTCCAACTCTATCACACAAAATTATAATCGGCCGAGACTTACTAACTAAACTCAATTATAAAGAATATATGAATGGAACGCGCCTAAAATTCCTCCCAGATGATAATAACCACGTAAACAGGTGCGAAATCTGCTGCACAAGCGAACTCGGCGCAAAATCATTCAAAGAAAATGAACGTCTAAAAAAATTTCTCGAAGACAAAATCGCGAAATTTGATAACATTAAAGGCGTCACACTCTTTAACACCACATCAAACTAAAGCCCGACACCGAACTATTAAAACAGCGCTATTAACCTCGAAACCCGGTAATGCAGAAAATCATCGATGACGAAGCAACAAAAATGCTAGAATCGGGAATAATCGAACAATCATACAGCCCATGGAGCTCGCCGGTAGTAATCGCAAGGAAGAAAGACGGCACGCCACGCTTTTGCGTTGACTACAGGAGGGTCAATAAAGTTTGCGACCGGGACGCCTACCCCTACCTCAAATAAACGCGACAATCGATAAATTAAAAAGACCGTAATTTCTCTCGACGATAGATTTAAAAAACCGATACTGGCAAATTGAACTAAAGGAGGAAAGCAAACCAATAACTGTGTTTACAGTCCTGAATCGTGGCCTAATGCAATTTCGCGTCCTACCTTTCGGTTTTCACTCAGCACCATCAACGTTCCAGAGATTACTCGACCGTGTAATTAGTCCAGACCTCGAACCCTACGCATTCGCTTATCTAGACGACATAATTATTGCAAGCGAAACACTCGACAGTCACCTGAAGCATCTAAAACGCGTATTCGAAAAATTAAGAAAAGCAAATTTAAAAATGAACCTCGACAAATGCAAGTTCTGCGTTGATAGGATAACATACCTCGGACACGTTGTCGACAAAAATGGTATCCACACAGATTCGGATAAGGCACGGACAATAACAAATCTCCCGCCACCACATAACATCAAAAGACTCTGTCGGTTTCTGGGGATGATATCGTGGTACCGACGCTTCATCCCGAACTTATCGTCACTAACAGCTCCCCTTAACCTCCTCCTAAAGAAGGGAAACAAGTGGCGACGGGAAGACGAACAAGCGAGGGCATTCGACCTATTAAAGAAACACCAACTATCAACACCAATCTTAGCTTGTCCGGACTTCTCAAAGCCGTTTACACTACAAGCGGACGCAAGCACAACGGGAATAGGAGCGGTACTCACCCACAAAATTGAAGGAAACGAACGAGTTATCGCATACGTAAGCCAAACCCTAAATAAAGCAGAAAAAAATTACTGCGTTACCGAACTCAAATGCCTAGTCATAGAATGGGGCATCCGTAAACTCCGCGCGTATATCGAAGGTTACCATTTCATAATACTAACCGATCATTAATCGCTTCAGTGGCTACAAAAAATTGACAATCCGTCGGGTCGGATAGCGCGGTGGGCTCTGGAATCCCAACAATACGAATTTGATATTAAATATAGAAAAGGCTCAGATAATCTAATCGCGGAAGTACTATCAAGACCAGAAACAGAAACAGCGGAAACGGCAATAAAATGCGAACGGTACGGTAACATGAAATCGAGAGTAGAAAAAGAACCGGACAAATTCCCCGACTACTGTGTAAAGAACGACAACTTGTACCACCATATACTCCACCAAGTTGATTTCAACGAAGCTGGCGAACACGAAAATTGGAAACTATGCCTGCCGAAACACACTCGACCACAAGTTTTCCACGAAAATCACGACAGTAACACGACCGGACACCTCGGGATAGCGAAAATAATCGCCAAATTAGCACATAGCTACTACTGGTTCGGGATGTTTTAAGACGCAGCGAATTACGTAAGATCTTGCGAATCGTACAAACGATTTAAAGCCTCGCAACAACATAAACCAGGCAAAGTGTACGCCTCGCCGGCATACGAGCTATGGCAAATTGTAAGCGCGGATCTAGTCAGACCACTCCCCGATCGGCCAATGGCAACACGCCCTTCCTCGTCCTACAAGACAAGTTTACGAAATGGATAGAGCTTTGTCCCCTTCGTAAGGCAACGGTAACAGCGATAACAAAGGCCACTCGAAACCTCGTCTTCCTCCGCCACGGATGCCCCGGAACGATAGTAACGAATAACGAAAAACAATTCGTGAGTAAAGAATTCGAAACATTACTACAAGATAATAAAGTGAAACATCGCAAGACACCACCCTACACTCCACAGTGTAATCCGGTAGAGAGAACCAACCGCGTCGTTAGAAAGATGATTTTACAATACACCCATAAACATCAAAAGAAATATGACAAATGCATAAAGAAACTAGCATACGCGTACAACACTTCAGTATCAGAAACCACTGGTTACACACCAGCGTATCAAAATTTCGGACGCAAACTCGAGACACCCGGTAAAATAAACGATAACAAAGGCGACGGCCTAACGGTGGAAGCACGGCAAAAAAGAATGCGAGAGGCCTACGAGCTAGTAAAAATAAACCAAGCAAAAGCCTTCCAAATTCAAGCAAAACACTATAACTTGCGGCGAAGGAAATGGGAGCCGCGCATCGGTGACCAAATACTCAGAAGGTCACACATACTGTCAAGCAAAGCCAACAATCGAAACGCAAAGATCGAGCCGAAATATGATGGGCCAATGTTAGTAAACAAAAAGAGCTCACTGGTAATATATGACCTAAAAGCCGGAAACGGCAAAACATACAAGAACATACACATAAGCGAGCTGAAGGTATATCGCAACATTCTAGACATTTCAAAAATTCCGACGCCGCCGCCGGCCCCCTGCGAAATGACGTACGTACAGGACAGAGCGCACGTAAATTCAATCAGTCAACATGGAACACTTTTACGCGAAAGTCGCGGACCCTACACGTCGTACGGCCGTAAAATCGCGTTTCTTTGTGCCGGAGCGAAAGGAGCCGTCACGAAACATAACGGAACTGCCGCCGCACCCTCCATTGATGCCGCCACCAACACCGGCTCTAGAAAGCAAACCGGCAGCACGACTCAGGCCAGCAGTGGTGAAGACGACGGACCCCCAGCACCCAAGAAGGCGAGGCACCGCTGCGGGCCGCCCAGAGAAAAGTCCCCGCCACCGTACCAAGGGTATTTCTGCTGATGGTGCAGCTCCCGGACGGAGGAGAGGTGGCAGTACCCGTCGGAGCGAAAAGATGGCGCGTACACCGGCACGGGCATGTCAGGACGATACGCCTATCAAAAACCGGCGACATCCTGTATGCAGGTCCGTGGAAGCCGGATCCGTAAGTAACCAAATTTTTCTTCCGCCTACTCGGAGAAGGGGGGAGATGTAACGCGTATCCTATATGCGTACATTCTCACGCGTACGAAGCTTCGGCCACCATCCGCCAGGTGGCGTCTTCCAACTCGCAGTCAAAAAAGCCGCCTTTGAGACTTATAGGAGCACCAACGTGCTCCGATAAGCGAGACCTTTTGCATGTAGCTTGTGCTACATTTTGAGCCTTGAGGCACCCTCTGCGAGATTAATCGCCATACGACCGGCGGGAAGAGATCCTCAGTCGTGAACGGCGCGTTAACTTCTGACATTAACTGACGATACGTAGGGAATGTGAGCCCAAGAGAAACGGACTCTCCTTCACCTATCTTGATAGATAAATCTTTCTCGATATGTCAAATATTACATTCTCGAACGAGTCTATTAACCACGATACGTAACCCCAGTACAGAGGGGCGACACGATCGGCGTGAACAGCGCAATCTTCTACGTTACCGACCGGGGGAAAGTCGTGCTCACTATGATGAAAAGCGATTTATATTATCGACCGAATTAGCAAAAATGAATAACACATGTATATACGCGATATTCTTTTGTAAAAGTGCGATCAACGCTTTCTTTCTGTTTCAGCCACCTATAAGAGGGCGTTTCAGTCGAAGACTCGCGTACTTCTGTATCATTTTAGAATAAGTTTAATAAAAGCCGTTGAGAGCGGTTCCTAGCATTAAAACCTGTGGTTATCATTTGAAATTACCCTAGATCGACCCCGCGAGAACTCGACCACTCCGAGCGATCTACTGTCCGCGAGGCAAGAACCACACGTAGACCGTGGTGAAAGATAATTCTACCTTACCGACACACGGTCTATCGTTACAACTGTGTACAGTATTGTTGTCATTATCTTTATCACCATTATCATTATTACTATTTTTCAGGGTATGTTTTTTAATATTATTATATTTTGTACTTTAATTAGTTTTAAGTAGATTTGATTCATTTTAATGATCATTTTAATTAAAATAATAATAATAATAATAATAATAATAATAATAATGATAATGATAATGATAATGATAATAATAATGATAATGATAATGATAATGATAATGATAATGATAATGATAATGATAATGATAATGATAATGATTTTTTTTAGGAGGCGGGAAAATGCTTGATTCACCATAAGGAGGACGCGTCTGCGTGCCTCCTCGTGTGTCGGACTCCCTCTATCTAGCGAGGTATACCGACTAAAAACCTAGCCTCCATGTCAGTCCAGATTATATAAAATAAGTCTGGACCCCCACCCCGGCACCGCTATCGCATTACTTCGGGTGGGAGCGCCTTCGTCCAAAATGGACGCATCTTCTTTCTTCTCTCTTCTCACGTCGTCAAGTACTTCTTTCTTCTCTCTTCGTCGTCATCCTCTTCATAAAACTTCTCCTCTGCGCATGGCATCGTCAAAGTCTCTCTTCTTCAGGCGAAGAACTGTCTCAACAAAGACATCGACCTTCGCCCACTCCGCTGCACCTTGAAGCATCAGCCGGACAGTGTTGTCCGGCGTGATTTGTCCAAGGCTTAACGCTAATGCCCCCCCTTTCAATACTTCACCTATTGCATACGAAAAAGGTGTGGTAAACATCGTCAGAGGGAGAGTCGCAGTAGGCACAGCCTGCGTTCGCCACCTTCCCCATTTTACAGAGGTAGGCGTGAAACAGACCGTGCCCCGTCAAAAACT
>JAPYZB010003461.1:0-13248 GCA_030522745.1 Eupelmus kiefferi | reverse complement strand
TCATTGTGTACATTTACTTTAATTATAAGTACTGAATGTAATTTAAAGTCTTACATAAATGACTAATATTATAGAATGTTTATTATTGAATCTGTATTTATATTCAAAAAGAAATAATACTTTGTAAATAAATTCTCACTAATAATTAACATTTACCATTCTTAATTTTCATGAAATTTATAAATTCTTAGACCGTAAATGTTTTTCTCAATATGACACTATTAAGTTTTTTAACATACAAAATATACATTTATAAATGAAAGAAAAATTATTTTCTTGAATAAAATACATTATTAAAAAAAGTGTGTATATAGATTTGATATTTTATAGCACATAAACAAAATTTTAAACTATCATGTGATTTGTGAAGTTTAAGCAAAATCAATATGATTACAATGTTTTGAAAAAGGTATTTAACTAAGAAAGCGGGTAAAAATTTCGTATGTTTAACTTTATATTAAACAAATACACCTTTTCAAAACGTGCATAGAGTGTATATAAAGATAAATTATAACCTTTCAATTTTGATCTTAATAATATTTTTTATGTATCACTTGCATTGTATACTATTACTTTTAAAAACATTTCTCAGTCTCAGAAATGAAAAAGTATTGTACACCATCGAAAACAAGTAAAAAATTTGTTGTCTGTTGGAAAAAATGATCACGGTAAACTCTGAGTAGACTGTAATCATTCTACTCTAGTTGTGTTCATTTTAGTTAGAATTGTCTGCACAACTGTCAATGTTACAGTTAACTATTCAGACGTTTTTAATTGTTTCATAATTTGCTGCGAGATTAGCTTTGTAGCTTCGCTTGCGTTAGGTATAAGAAACCTATCCATATCGGAGATAATTACATTATCAGACTGGGTCGATCCGTATTTAAACGTTATTAAATCAGGGTGTTTCTTTCTGGATGTTATTCTGACTATACTTGACAGAGGACGTTTTACTATCACATGAGCTGCTCCTTTACGACCTGGAATTTCTCGAAGAACTATAATATGTGTATCAGTAACCAATAGGTGGCTGTAATGATAAAATATGTATATTAATTATTACTTAAAATAATTAGCAAAGTGAATAATTTAAATAACAGTATTTATATAATTATTAATTAAATTTACCTCTCATAAACGTAGCCATTAACTTTGACTTCCATACATTTGAAGGAATGTATCAAACTAGGATCCTTTAACCATTGCTGAACAGAAACTACTTCAACGGGTTCTTCGCTTTGAGCAGTTGCTGTCATCATATCTGCAATTCGCAAAATACTCATTTATCACATTTTTATCGGTATAACAATAAAAAATCTTTTTTAGAATATAATTTGTATAAATCTTTTTTATTCTTAATTTTGTTATAAATATATTTAGAACTTACCTAGATCGTGATCATCATCTATACTGAAAACAGGACGGGCGCTCCTTTCGCTTTTACCTGAATCGACATCCTTGTCATTTTTCTTTTCTGCACCGTTATTGGCACTTACCGATGGATTCACGATGTAGTCAAAAAGTTTCCCCTTCATTTCCTGACTTTTTAATTTCATGGCTTGTCCTATTTTGCCAAAAAGATCAGAGTTGTTATTTTTCATTCTTACAGGACTTGTCTCACTAGAATTTCCCTCTGATAAACTAGTATTACAAACTAGGCAGAATTGTGAATTATGATCGACGAGACTGGACACAACTTCATCGCCGAAATATTCGTGAATAGCTGTTAAAAATAAAAATTATAAGAAGAAATAAAGAAAATTATTAAATTTTAATTAAGAGAAAAATTTTACCTTGGTAGCCATTAACAACCATACTAACATACTGAGTATGCTTTTGTAAGAAAGACGCTACAACCATGTGAGTATATCGATCTTCTTCCTGTCGCCCACTACCAAGGAAGCACAAGTGTTCACCTCCAGCTTGAGACCCAACGGCTAAGGCCTGTCGCTGAGCTTGTAATAATCCCTGTACAGCTGTAGCAAACGCAGCTGGTTCTTGAAGCATCTACAAATTAGATATTGAAATTTTAGGTAAGTTAATTTTTAAATATTTTTATTCTTTTTCTTGTTTGAACTTAAAATATTTATTCCTGTTGCAATAATGATGTTTTACAAAGAATTAGAACTTACCAGGTTACAGTCTAGATGAAATGCTGTTGGCAAATGACCCGCATTATACTGCTCAGCAGGCCTGCAGTCCACCAAGAAAAATCTAACAGCCTCTACAGGTGCATTAGGCAATGATGAAACTTCTACCGAATTTTCGACCAATTCTTGAGCGGAAACCGGCAAGCATAAAGCATGCGTTATGAATTTTTCGTCGCCTCCTTCTCCAAACATAATGGTATATAAATCCAATTTAAAGGACGAAGGTGTTTTCATGGCATAGTACTGGGCTAATGAACAGAAATCTGTAACATCTTCAGCTTCCAAGGCACAAGGCATTGCTGTTAAAGCATCAATGATGCTCTGCTTTTCGTCATCTTTCATGCTTAAAATTTGTTCCCTAAAAAATTTGATCACAAAAATGCAAAATCAAACTATCATTATCATTAAAATAAGCTTTTGCATAAATAAAATTAGATTTACCTTGCATTGATGACCATAATAAGCGATAGGAACATCATGAAAAATGGATCAGCTTGCATAAAATACAAATCCCACATAGTGGAAATTGCTGGCAAGGAACAAACACCAGCAAAAAGAGTGCTTATCCATCCCTTTGTGTACTGATCTGGAGATACTCTTTTTGTATCCAAAAAGGAACATAATTCTGGTTCATGGTAAAGCAGAAGAAGCCTTAGTACAGCACTGTGTGTATCACCTCTGCAATTTATTAAAAGAATATAATTGTCTTTCATAATCTCTATTTTAAACAAAGTTTTATAAAATTATTTTGGTTAATGATACAAATTTTATTTTTGGAATATACCTTGGAATATAAATATCTCTGATAGCCTCAAATAAATTGTATGTAGCAGCCCTTGGTAGTTTTAAAGCTATCAATGGACCTAGCAATTCAAGCCAACCATTGCCCCTTTCATATCGTTTTCCTCTATTTTTACAATAAAAAGTTATAATGGATTCCAAGTCAGAAACAACGGAGACTTTGTCTTCATCATCATTTCCAAGTTTATCTGAAAAGGTAAAATTGTCCAAGTTATGACTCAAACTAACAGTTCAAGATAAGCAAATATAGATCTAGTCTTATTAAAAAAATTATCAGAATGTCCATGTGTAAAAGATAAGATATCTATAATTATCTTTTTCTGAATAGAATAAGAATTTGAAGAATTCTCAATATAATTGTAAAAAATTTTATAAAAATTTTTATAAAAATATTTTATAAATATAAAGTTATTTATACCCTATAAGAAAATTATTTTAATTTTTAATTTTTTTCAAGTACATGTTTAATTAATCTTACATTTTGTTAATAAAATATTAAAATAGTTACTTACTAACTAATTGTTGGCAATCCTCTCTTATAACATTTTGTTCTGGAAGATCAAAAACTTCGTTGAAATGTATCAACTGGTTCCCTCGATCCGTAACATCTAAACAAGCCTGCCAAACATCTGGCCTTAGATTTGCTGGCACTGGCTGACCTTTACAAATTGCGTATATGTCCGATGCAGAAGGTGCTTCTGCATCCAAAAGAGCAGCCTCTAAATCTAATATCCTGAAAATAAATTTTATTTTAAATTAAATCAAAAAACAAGTTTCAAGTATTCATCAACAATAAGATGAAATTTATGCATATGATGCTAAATTTAAATGCTTATTACATAATGTAAACAAGAAGACTGAAACTAGGGTATTGCACACATTTCTGTCTATTGCTAAATAACAAACGCAAATTTCTCAAAGAAACAAAAATAGCATGTCAGCAAACTTGGTCGTCGTTGGAAGACATTTTCAACAATCTAAATTAGCCGTATCGCAATTACAATACTACTAACTATTCCAAATTAAAAGTTCTACTCTTGAACCAATTAAAGGTTATCATAGAACCAGTTATCTCCAAGACCACGCCAGTCATTAAGCTAAGCTCAAACAACCAAACAGGACGAACCACTGATAAGACTCCACATGCCATAAAGCTCAACTAACCAGTTCCAACCAAACTCCAAAACTCCAAACAAACCCAACCCAGCCCCCACTCATACCCAAACACCCAGCACAAAATCCTGTCAAACATCCCAACCCCGACCAAGCAAAACCGAAACAACGGCAAATAAAAGCAGCCGACGAGTCTTACTATCCCAAAAGCGTATAACAAAAAAAAAACCGAGGAGCTTAGCGCGGGAGCGCTTGCACGACTCACCAAGTGTTTTCGTCGTCTTTTAGTGCCATTTTGAGTGAGCTGGCTGCTGCCTCCTCGGCGGTGTGCCTCTAGCTCTTTGTCAGGGCGCTCGTCGGGCCTCACCATATCACCAGCTGCGCGGTCTAGCCTCGCGACTACACACCATCGCCGCCCAAGCAGTTGACGTTCTCCTCGCCTTCGGCGAATTGCTCGCGTTGACAGACGGCCACGGCTGCTGCTGCCATCGTGTACTTGCTAGCTCTGTCTCTCTCTTACTCACTCTTTTTTCTACTCTGTATACATATGTATATACGACGTTGATGTATGTGTATATGCGCTGAGGATGGTGCGCGGCAGGTGGAGGCGCGGAAAGCCAAGGTGGATTTAAACTTGTGGGTGGTTAGATTTTCGGAGAGGTTGTTTTAGTGGTTCTTTGAGGTGTGTGTGGTGTTACGCTGGAATTTTGAAAACAAATGAAAGTCTGGATTGTCTCTTGAGGTTGATGTAAGGATGTACTGTGTGCTTGCGGTTCGATTGTAGAAAAGTTGATCTGAAATTTGAAACGACTGTTACGTTCTTTTTTTGTATATCAAAATTAAGATCCGTACCTGTTATATTATGCCCCCACATATGTTTGGCCTTTATGCGACTATCTGCATACTTTAGAACTCCAAAATGCGAAAGTCCGTTAAACAAATTCTTTTTTAACGAAACCTGAAAACCACATTATTAACATTTATTTAAAAATTACGCAACCACAAAACTAAATAGAACACTCGAAGCTACAGCTCAAATCCACACTCCCTACTGATCACTTTTACTTTCATTATACGCTCTCCAACTACACACACACACCCAATCTAATACAGTTTCCTATACAGCATCACAAGCGCACGCGCCTTTCTATATACATACCCGCAAACACAAATGGCTTCCCGCTCTCCGTACAATAATAATAATAAATCATGCGCGCGCGCACCGCCTGGCGCAATATTCCATCGCATCTCCGGCGCAAACGAAATATCGGCGATAAGAAGCTCTCGTCTCACCGGCCAAGCCCTCTAAAATTCGAACTCCCATTTCGTCATCGTCGTCATCATGCGCATGGGCAGCAGCAGCGGCGATCTTCCAGGAAAAAAACGTGCGCGCACACAATAAATTTCCTCTATATATACAGCGAGTTTGCGCGCGCGCGTGACCGAGAGCCAGAGAACTGTGTGGCCGCGATACACCGGGAGGCGCCGTCTATACAGACACTCGAGCGCGCCTGCAAGCTTCGACCAGAGGGATAATAGCTCGGAGAGAAGGTAGAGAGATACCTAGCGCAATAATCGCGGAGCGATGGCGTCGAGCGGCGGTGCCTCGGGCTCGCTGCCCAAGTGGCAGCTGGCCCTGGTGGTCGGGGCGCCGGTCGCCCTGGGCTTAGGGTATATGTATTACAAGAACTGCAGCACTAGTAAGCCCGAGGAGAAGCCGAAGTCGAAGAGAGGAGCGAGCGCCGGGGAGAAGCAGATATCCATCGACGGCGACCTGCCTGATAAGGAGGCCAAGAGCAGAGCTGTTGAGGTTAGATTTTGGGTTTTGGAGGAGGGTGTTTAGGGAGGTTTTTGGGTTGAGGAGATGAGGTTTGGGATGGTTGGGGTGGTGAGGTGGGTGAGGGTTTTTTGGATGAGGTTTGGTCGAGGGAGGGTTGGGGTTGAGGTTGGCATGGGTGGTGGAGAGCGAAGGTGAGGGTTCGGAGGGCTGGGTTTATTTGACTTTATTCGTAGTTTGTTGCATTTGATTGTGACATCGATTGAAGGTGGATATTGTGGGTAATTTAAGAGTTGTGATTTAAATATTTTAACAGTTTACTTATTTGCTGTATAAGTAATTTGTTTCAAAGTATATAAGATGTTAGTTGTCTACATTTTAAAATTTTTTATATTTAAAATCAAGCGATAAAATTTGTTGAAAGTGAAGCAAAAGATATTTTTAATATTAAAAATTTTAGAAGTCAATAATTTAAAAATTTTTTTACAATGAAAAACATTTGTATTAGATTTTTTATATCATTGATAATATAATATATTCATTTTGTAAGTAAAACTAATTTTTAAAGATATTTTTCTATAATAAATTGAGAATATATTGGTGATGAAGTAATTATATAACAAAATTTTAATGAAATATCAGATTAGGATTTAAATTTAGAGCTTTTTATAATATTAGTTAATCATTTTTTATTTTCTATTTTTATAACCAAATGTTATCAGAATAAGTGCATTGAAATAATAAGTAAATCAATGGATAAAATCTCAATCTTATGTTTAAACCTTAATCTAAACTTACATAATTTATAAAATATCTTCTTATTAATCTAATTCCTTTAATATTTTGTACTTGGTATGTAGAACAAGTAAAAGTCTCAAATATTTTTTATATTCTTTGACTGAAAGTGATTTTTTTTTTACCTCATTATTTAAAATTTAATTACAATGATATTAATTATTAAAAAAATTCAAAATAGCTACAGCTATTGTTTTTAATAATGGTTATTCAATAAAATTGGTATTTACATCTTTTTCAATTGAACAATGTGAAAAAAATATTTTAAAGCAATAACAAAATTAGTAATCATATATTTTTCTTGCAGACACCACTGGAACAAGCTCAGAGATACAAAGGAGAAGGAAACAAATTTTTCAATACTGGCAAATTTGATGAAGCTATTGCTCAATATAATTTGGCCATTGAAACATGCCCAAATGAAAACACAGAAGAACTTGCCACATTTTATCAAAATAGAGCAGCAGCTTATGAAAAATTGGTATGATACAACGTAAAAAACATCATATAATGTAATTTTATTGTTTTTTTTTTATCAAGAAATATTTGCTTACAGAAAAAATTCAGTGCTGTTAGAGCAGACTGTACTAAGGCATTGGAATTGAAACCAAGATATGTAAAAGCTTTAATACGAAGAGCAAAAGCTATGGAATCCAATAACGATTTAGAAACTGCCTTAGAAGATATTACTGCTGCTTGTATTCTTGAAAGATTTTCAAATCAAAGCACACTTTATACAGCAGATAAAGTTTTAAAACAATTAGGTAATTTTTAATATATATTTAATTTAAAGAATTTTTAAGAAAAGTAACATAATTTTAAAATTTTTAAGTTTGAAATATTATTTTATGTTACTGCACTATAAAGTTAAGACGTTCAGGATGGGTAATCTCCAATCTTTTACTTGTCTCAAAGATGATTGGATTATTTTTAATGAAACAAAACAAATCGACCTCGAAATCACGTTTAGTGACATATTTGGATCTTACTTTAATTAATATTATGTAATAATATAATAATAAATTCATGACTCAAACATGTGTCATGTTGTACCTGGAACAAGAAAATCATGGACCATGTTTGACTCATGCCATCCTGAACGTGTTAAAAGAATAAAAATTAACTCCAGGAAGCGTAAATCTATCAGTTTATTCTTTGAACAAAGAATAAAGAGCCAATTTTATTCTTTAGATAAAAGAATAAATTGATAACTTATATAAAAGACCAAATAACGAATTTTATTCTTTATATATTATTAACGTAATATTCTACAACTTATTCCTCTTGATGCAAAAAATGTATCTACATAATATTAAAAGAATAAATAAGAGCTTTTATTATTGTAACTTAATCATTTTTTAAAAATTTTATAGGCAAGCAACATGCACAAGACTATATGGCGACTAAAAAACCAATCATGCCCAGCAAGCACTTTATTAGCACTTACTTCTTGGCATTCCATAATGATCCCATTTTGTCTAAAATAGATGAATCATCAACAGAAGAAAATACGTAAGTTCCAGAAATTTAATAAATGTTTTTTATTTATCAAGGATACCAAAAGATATATCTAATGAATTTAATTATTTTTCTTTTAGACCATTTAACAAAGCTTTGGCAGCATTCAAGAAGCAAGAGTTTGATGATGTAATACCACTTTGCACAGAAGAGTTAAGCAACCTTGCGCCAGTCGACGATATACACAAGATGAAAGTTCTTTTGTTAAGGGGCACTTTCTATCTTCTTCTGGGCCAACATGAAAATGCATTGGCTGATCTTTCTGCAGTTATATCTAACGACATTGCCAGTAAGGAATTGAAAGTTAATGCCTTAATCAAACGAGCAAGTATGTACATTCAACTTGAAAATGCAGGAAAAAGTTTTGATGATTTTGAAGAAGCCGAAAAACTTGACCCTAATTGTGGTGACGTCTTCCATAATCGCGGTCAGGTAAAAAAATCCTTTACTTCGGCAGCATTTTTAATTGATAAAAATATTTTTTTTATTGCTAAATTTAAAATGTAAATCCAATTCATAATAATTTTAGGTTCACTTACTTATGGAAAAAGTGGATGAAGCAAAATCAGATTTTGAAAAGGCTGTAGATCTCAATCCAGGATTTGGCGTAGCATATGTACAAAAGTGCTACGCAGATTATCGCTACGCTGTATCAAAAAGAGATATGAATTTGATGAATACCTCAATGACGAATTTTAATAAAGCGTTTGAAAAATTCCCAGATTGTTCAGAATGTTACACTTTATTTGCTCAGGTAAATTTAGATTAATTTAATAATAATTGTAATAATAGTAATAATATAATTATTTCAAACTAAGCATAATTCTCATTTTTACAGATGCTGGTAGATTCTCAAGATTTCGCGAAAGCTGACGCATATTTCCAAAAAGCTGCAAAAAGAGATCCTAAAAATGCCACTATTCTGGTATATAGAGGATTACTACAATTACAGTGGCAAAACGACATTGAAAAGGCTGTAGACTATATGCGAAAAGCTATTGAGCTTGATGACAAATGTGAATTCGCTTATGAAACTTTAGGTACCATAGAAGTCCAAAGGTATGATTTCACCATATTATTAGCATTATTCAAAATATAAATTTGAATATTCGCCTTGTCAAACATTAAAAAGGTATTTTTATTTTTTCCGTTGTTTTTACAAAACTTTGTCGAAATATTAGTTATAAAAAGTTTGTTCCATATTGAAGGAAATACTTAAAAAAAACTATTACATTTTCGGAAGATTTTAATAATATATAATTATTCCAGTTTACGGAAATCAACATAGAAATTAACGGGTTATCTTTGATAAGGCGAAAAACATAGTAACAAAATTAAAGTTAATGATAATATAATTTCTAATTTTTAATTAGAAATGAATTTTGCTATATTAAAAAAAATTATTTAGAGTTACTTTTTAAACTAAAAAATTAAACACAATATTCTAACTCAATATTTTGTTTTTGTACAGAGGAAACTTGAAAGAAGCTATAAGTCTATTTGATAAAGCTTTGGCTTTAGGGCGTACTTCAATGGAGCTTACACACATTTTCAGTTTAAGAGATGCAGCAAAAGCTCAACTTGTTGTATCTGAAAGACTAGGGTCCGACATTATAAGAGCTATGCAAGAATCATCTTGAGAAATTAAAGTATTTTCAGACATGCAAATTTAATTCGATAATAATCAAACACAAACAATTATTAAAGCCTAATCTGGTTAGAAAAATTCGTGGTCAAGTGAAAATCATCTTTCAAAAGAAGAAATTTGAGAATGATTGACTGTTCAAGCATCTCAAAATCTTAAATTTATAATTGTAAAGTAAATCTGGTAACCAATGCATTTATTATGGACGTATTCTGTGCGAGCTTGCAACAGAAAAGTTTGCACTGACTTGTGTAACACGTAGGATTTAATTAAATTTTTCAATATCACCCTAATTTTTATATCACGTACGGGCCTTAAATATAAATAATTATTTTAAACCTTCATATCACTATACATTTTTGAGATAGTTTTCTGATAATTTTTCATATTTTTTTAGATTTTAATCGTTTAAAATTTGATAATACAATATATTATGATTTATAGGTGATTCATCAAAGAGTCCGTTAAACATTTTAACATTAAAAATATAGCAATACGTACATTTTAATCTACATTATATAAATGAAACTTTTGTATACTAAGATAAATTACAAGAGCATTTATTGAGGGTATTTTCAAATTTAAAGAATGATGTTGGAGTCACTACATTTAGTTGCTTGTATGCATTTTTTTCGTTGGGCAAGTATGTTCCCGATGTCACTGAGCTAGTCTATGAAGAAAAATTCGGTTCTCAATGGAAGCTGAAAGTATGCGTTTCACACTATGCGATCCGTCACAGTCTTGTTAAAATATCAAGTGTTAAAGACTATGTATATTAAATACAATGTTATATAATTGTAGAATAATGCTTATGTACAATTCGGTACGTGTAAGATTTATTTGCTACTTTAAAAGTAACAAAAATAATGATTTATACATAAATTCTTGATCGCGACATTTTTTTTCTTGTAAGTAATTTTAGTGCTATTATTCGACGATGTTATGCTTAATTATGTATATGATTCACTATACAAGAACTTCATATTGTTATTTATATTGCACCATGACGGTGCTCTGTACAGAAGCGTGTTAATAAAAAGGTTCAACGTTTGTAAGAAATATGTAAAATCGTTTTTTTTTCTCAATTACATTCTTTACAACAATGATTCAAGGAAAATTGCTGGCAATTTTTTAAAAGATTAATATTTATTTCTACTGCATTCAATATTTCTTTAAAAATAAAAACAATGATTTCTTAAAGTTTAGTAAACCTAAATATTAAACTTATGTTTTTTAGTATAATCTAAATTAGTTTTTTATATTTACATAAAAATATTTACTTTCTAAATAATACAAAAAACAGTTTTACAGCAAACAAATAATTATTTTATATTATAAGTAGTAAAAATTATTAAATACAAATAATTTGAATTTATAAAGTGGTATAACTAATAATCAGTAAAAATCTTACATTGTTATCTTTAGATATGTATGTACAAAATTATTCAGTTCTTAGACGGTCCCTAAATTACGATAAATATTTTAAAATATTTCTAAAAAAGAGAACTTTTTCAATTTGAATTCTATCATGCCATCTTATATTAGTACATGTAGCAAATTTTTTTATGTTCATTCCATATACTTATCTAGTATTAAAAAGTTCTCGTTTTTAACAGTTGGAGTAATAAATAATAAAAATATAATTTTATATATACAAATAAAATCATTTTATTATTATTTTTATTTCGCCCACATTCTTTGGATTATCTTCGACTATTCATGAATTTCACGTGGCAGTTTTAAGGAACTTATGAAAGAATTCCGTAGTAGAATTCTTTAAATATTTAGACTATTCTTGAGCAAAGTTGTGTACTTTTGGAAGATTTATACACAATATACTTGAAGAATTCGTCTCGGACGAACATAGCATTTTAGATGTCATAAAATACGGATGCCAGTGGATATCTTATCACGAAAGCTAATAAAGTACCTGCAATCTAAAATATATATATAATGTAAGTTATTTTCAAACATTTTATTAATGCACTACTTATTATAAAATTTAAAAAGATATTATTTTATATCTTTGAAAATTAAAATTAAAATTAATATTTTTGATGCATATTATTAAAACGAAACAATTTATTAACTTTTCAAATAACTATTTGAAAATGATAAAGAAAATACTGAGTCGGAGAAGAGTATTTGAAAAATAAAAAAGAGCTCATTACCTGAATAATTAAAAGTATCGTAGTTAACGTTGGTTCTCTTAAAGGACCAAGCATAATCAATACAAAATTTATGAGCGTTAAATTATTGCACGTTACAACGCCCTCCTGGTCCTCATGCCATTGGACAACTTTGAAAGTTTTGAACACCCACATAATAAGCCTGGCTGCAATACAATATCAGTTTTAATAATCGTCTAATAAAAAATACTAAAAAGAAATAATAAAAAAATCATTTACCTAATACATTCAGATCACTCTTCTTGAAAACGGTAACGCTTGGATTTAACTTATCGGTATCTTGATCATACCTAAAAATAAAAAAATCAAACACAGTTAATCGTTAATCGGTAAATAAAATCTATATAAAAAAAATGTTGACATAAAATATATATATAAAAACAATCGAAATTCAAGCTCACCTCGGCAAACGATGCCTGGGACAGGGGACCAAGTGAAAGAGCTGGGGCACGCTGTACAGGAAATTGAGTATTTGGGGGATAAAGAAGAGCAGCGTCGTTTTGCTGAAGTGGCCAATTATGCCGACCACAGCGAACGTCATTCCCGAGAAGTAACAAAAGGTGTCCCCCACGAAAACCCTGGATGGGTACCTAAAACACAAAAGGGTTGCTTCTTTCAATGTGATATTCGTGCGCAATTTAACTGTCGGAGTTTGATTTATCAATAGGTTGAGGATGCAAGCATATAATTATGTGTATGTATGAAGTATTGGTATGTGAATGGATTTCAGTATTATGCGCTTCAACATTTATAATTTTAATTGGTTTTATGTGCCTATAATTTAAAAATAAAATTTAATGAAAAATTTTCGAATCGTTTACGGGTTTGTTACAGCACAGTGTTAAGAGGTACGCTTATCAGGTGATAAGTAGCGTTGCACACTCAACTAACGGTTTCAGCTTCGGCATTTACAAAGAAATAAATTCTCAAAAAATAAAACTCCAACAATATACTTTCTAATATTAAAAATAATTACTACTTTAGAATAGACAATGACCCCCAGATTCATCTGACCCAGTAAACTATTTTAAATCCCATAAAAATCCACATTACTCTTCCAAAGCAAAACCAACCCGAAAATCAACATCCTCCCAGCCACCAAACTGTCAAACAATCCCGACAATCTACCAACCCACCCCCCGAAGACATCCGGCACTCAGAGCTCACCTCAGACAATTCGCAACTTACATTAGGCAGAGAGCGTGCCTTCAAAACTTCCGCCCATCCTCACCCGCACCGCAAGAAACTTGGCCATTTCCA
>JAPYZB010003460.1:0-10354 GCA_030522745.1 Eupelmus kiefferi | reverse complement strand
CAAGAAGCTGAGACCTTTTTACAAACTCTGTAAGGAGAAATGTATTGTGATGTATATTGGTTTGTACTAAAGTGTGCAATAAAGAAAATATTATTATTAACAAAAAGGTAAATCTTTTTACCCAAATACAAGACAAAAATGTTATAATTATAAAACTACAAATATTACCTGGAATTTCGTACAGGAATATTGCTAAACTGTTACTACACCAAACTTTTATTATAGGTCCAATCGGCTTAAGTGAATTACAGTAATAAAACGTTTAGATGTAGTAGTTTAAACTACAGCAGGTACTAGTTTGAAGTTTAAAAGATTCTAACCCTTCTTTAAGCTTTGAAGACGTTTACTATAAAAAGAACAAACATAAATGTATACAATTATTCTCAAAAAGATATCTTTCATTTTATTACACTCCAGTATCTCATTTAAATAGAAAAGCCTTTGAACCAACTATAGCGCCGCAGTGACCTAGTCAACAAATGTTGGCTCAAAGAGCTTTCTTTGCATTGAAACATACTAAACGAGCGGTTAACTCGTTTTCATAGGTTTAAACCTAGTTCTCCTGTAATTTGCAAGTTTTGATGAACCCCCAGAAATCGAAATCAGTAAGCACTTTTCGCGCCATGGCTGAGTTTATTGGTGTAGTTGCCGACATTTCGTTGTCCTGCAACAATATTTTGTTCAAAATGCTTTATCGCGTTTATCATCTATAAAGCTGAAGTCTGCTTTAGTGCGAGGAAAACTTTGTTCAAACAGTTCCCATTAGTTTTCCCTTTTAAGCCTTTATTTCAACACTGCAGTGTAGGCTTTAAGCGTACATGGAGATCTATAAAGGAACATTTTGAAACATAGAAATTCTCGAGTGGTATTCAGAATAATGATTTTATTTATTGATTAAGGTAATTAAAATATTTAAAACAATTATGAGTATTGTATATCATTTGAATTTTCGTGAAATAATAAAACGATACTGTTTTCAGAAATTCAATTTATACATACAAGGACGTAAATCAATCAACCAATCAATCAACTGTTAGTACCGTTAATCTACTGTTAATCTTTAATTCATTTTTTCTTGAAATTTTCTTCTTACAACTTTAAAACACATCTGTATTCATACAAGGATATAAATTAACCTATCAGCTTTTACTATCTTGATTTGTTAATCTTTAAATTTAGCACTGATTTAAAATTTTTTTTATAATTTATCATCATAAATATATTGCACAAAATATAAAAACATGCATAAGATCAATTATAAAAAAACAGGAATATTTACTTTTTAATACAGAATAGAAAGCTAAAAGTTTAAAAATACTTATTAATTTAAATATTTTTCTAAAAGTTATTTTTACGTATTACATCGTTCGTTTATGATACAGAAAAAATATAATTTAGTGTGACAAGTATTATTTTTAAGTAAAACATAAAGAAATAGTTGATAAAGGATAAAAAGAGGATAAAACCATCGAAATACGTATATGTCTAGGTAGCAGAAAATATTGCGCAAAGATTCTACTTTAACGATCGCGGTAGGTAATAAACAAAGCTTATTTAGATAAAGAATTTCTTGCAATTACATTTAATTTCTTTACAAATAAGATAAATTGTTATATGTCCAGCGTAGGCAAAATGAAAAATGTCCTGACTGCATTATAAAAGCGATAAGACATCTTGGAAAAATAATGGCATTAAACGTTCGAAATAGCAAAGTTAAAAGGTTATTTATACAAATGGAACAAAATCATTGTAAAAAATGTTAATAATACACAACATTTATATCAAACTGTATCTTTCTGTAGGATTCAGCGCTATATTTTAAGGCAAATTCTGTCATTCCGACGATTTAAATAAAAAAAAATCAATTAACAAATACTTTTCATAGATATTTCTTATGTATATAAATCCCGTAGAAAAAGTCTCATTGTTATTTTCCAGATTTATACCTCCTAAAGAAAATTTGAGGGCTTTTAAAACACACTTTTCAAGAATAAAATCTCAAATAATACTTATAAAAGCAGTAAATGACGTTTAATATAATGATGAAAAATTAAAAAAAAAAATAAAAAATGAATTATTAAAAAATAAATTGCTATTAAAAGTACTTATAGTTTTTCACCTATAGTAAAATCCGTAATTCCATATAAAATAAAATATTCATAAATATTAAATTTGTTTAAATATTTTTAGTTTTTAATTTTAAAAAAATTTTCACTAATACAAAACTTTAATTGTGTTTTCTTTTTCGCTAATACAATTATTGCTTATTTATTAATAATAATTAAAATTGTTTTAATGTATTACAAAACTTTATTTAATGCTACTCATTATAATATTAAAACTATAAATTTCTTAGTGTTTTTAATAAAATTTTGGCCCCTATCACGGCAAGTTATATTTAACAACATTCAAGTGATTTTGTTGAGGCAAGAGCGCCCCCTCTCTAACTGCATTCTTACCTTGGGAATTACACCGCTCTCTCGAGTCGATGGCCAGTGACGTTATGTCAGCGCATTCGACAACTCAACAAGCGGTTACGTGAATAATGACAAAAATTGTGTCCAGTCAGTGTTCGTTTGGAAGTTCAGATGTGTGTCTCATTAAATCGGAGGCGTAACAAGTGTGTGGAAAATTGTTGGTTTAATAAGATAAACGTTTAATTAAACTAGATATTTAATAGAAATTAGTGATCACTAAGCGTGAATATGAAAAATTCGCAATTTTCTCAAGTGTTTTATTTAAAATGATAAATAATTACTGCTGAATGAATAGTTGGAATTGTAAATTACAATACAATTTTATAAAATAATAAGTACTGTTGAGATTTTTACGTCGGAGTTTTAATGTAATGTTGTGAAAAGTGAAATCGGCGACAAAACGACAAGAAGTTTTATGTTTGATCAGGCAACCATGAATAAGAGAAAAGGAAAGTAGGTAGTGAGCACGTGTTGTAAGCAACGCAGTTTTACCGATTCAGTAATGTGGTATAGACGCTGAAAAATGTAATAAAACTTATTATATCACTGAGATAAGATAAACGGAACCGTGTGATCAGAAGCATAAAAAAGAAGTCAGGGTAAAATGCATAATGAATCTAAAGAGTATTCAAAGTAGACAAAATTTGATTCATTTGAAATTCTATTCTACTTGTGATTAGCTAAGGTAAGACAATAGATTTTTATGTAAACATTTTGTTTTTACTTACTAAGCTCTATTACTGTATTCCTAGCAAATATGTTTACTTTTTTTTATTACTTTTCTTATGTTTGAAGTATAGTTTATTTACGAACTCATTAAACAAATGTTAAAATGTTATCGTTCTATTTTTGTTTAAAAAGTGTAATGTAAATGATATGTTGACTGCAATTTAGAGGTTAAAAGAATCATTTTTTAATTAAATTAGTTCCATCATTTGATTTGGAGTGTCATATAAGTACGTTATGCACAAGTGTTTCTGAGATCTTTTTATCTTATTGCCATATTGTTTCGGATCAGCTGATTGTTTTGAAATACGTAAATAAAAATGTTAAAGTGAAATTTTCCATAAGTGTAAAAAATTGATAGAGATTTTAACATTTGGTTTACAGAAAGGTACTTCCAGCTTATAAAATTTTAACAATGATATTTTATAAAATATATTTAAAATAGTATATTATAAGTTTGATTAAAATTAGGACATTGTAAATTGAGAGAGCTGCCTTAAATCACGTTAAAACATATTTCTACATTACATTACTACATCACAATTATATATTCTTTGTTTTATTTGTTTTTTTATTAATAATCATTCATATATAATTCTTCCAGATGAAAAACATGTTGTTTCATTATAATAGTACGCATTGTAATAATCAAATTTGCTAACACCTTGGTTTGTTATAGATCATCTGCTTCCACTTATTTATTATATTGATCAAAAATAAATCTATAATAAAAGTATTAGTGTAATTTAAAATATGGAGATATATAAGGTAATTGTAGTAGCTGCTACTCTTCTTTTGGACATTAGTATAGCAGAACCTCAGTTGAAATCAGTAAATATAGTAAGTAATGAAACTTAAACTCCTTACCTTTATAAAATTCGAAAAGATTTCATGAACAAGTGACTAAAGTAGATTGAGGTTTGTATATAAAGTTTAAAATTAGTAATAATATTTATCTTGATTTTAGATTTTTAGACATGGTGACCGAACACCTACAGTAAGCGCAATGTTTCCAACGGATCCACATTACGATTCAGATTTTTATCCATATGGATTAGGACGTTTAACAAATGTACTTATTTATACTTTAAAATATTTTTATGACGTAAATAGTAAAATTATTACTTTTTAAACAAAACTAATCAGTTATTTCAAATCAGTAATATCCACATCGCATGTATCAATGACTAATTAGGCCTTTTGATTTGGTATTCATTTAGAGTTTTCTCTCACCTTTCTCAAAACTTTTCAGACTGGTAAATCTCGAAGCTACAAATTAGGCGAGTTTCTTCGGGAAAGATATAAAAACTTTCTTGGCGACGTATACTTACCCGAGCTGCTGTACGCGCGTAGCTCCGATTATGACCGAACGAAAATGAGTCTGCAACTTGTTCTCGCGGCTCTCTTTCCGCCGACCGATGTACAAAAGTGGCACGATACGCTCAATTGGCAGCCCATTGCCTTTTCTTACGTACCTGGAAAAAGTGATGATCTTTTAGGATCAGTATATCTTCTTAAGTAATTCAACTACTTGAACTTTAAGATATCTATATTCTCTTTCTGTAAAGTTATTAATTTTCATTTGTTCTTAGCTTTCAGAACCAAAGAAAGAGAGTGGAAAATGAAAAAGATGTACGAGCGCGATTGAATGATTATCGCGAGTTTATGTCTGATCTGTCGAGTTTAACAGGAAGGAAAATTAATGATACTCTTGGAATAAAACGTATTTATGATACATTGACAGCAGAGACATATATGAATTTAAGTATCCCAGACTGGGCACATGGCATGTATCCTCATGGTAAACTACTCGATGGCATATTGTTTGACTACGATTTAATTACTTACGATAATAAAATAACTAGTGCACTCGGTGGTAAGTGGAAATTTTATATTTTAAAGAGAGTACTTAAATTTTAACAGCACCATACGTCCATTTTGTGTAACACTATCAAATGTTCAAGAGTGAAATATTTTGCAGTATTAATTTTATTCAATAACACATAAAAATTTACAAAAAATTGATATTCGATAAATTATTATTTCATGAAACAGCTGTATTGTAACGTCTAATATGAAAAAGCAGTTGATTAAAAAGCAATTATTGATATTTTAATTTTTTTATACAACTGATAAAATAATTTCATTTACAAGTTTATGTAGGATTTTAAAAAAGAAAAGATTATTTGACAAAAATATTTAATAATGAGATAGCTAACACTTTACATGATTGTAAGATATATTTAAGTTAAATAAAAATAAAAAGTTACAAATTTTTTAAACTATTTTGACATTTTCATTTTACTTATTTCTAGGAAAATTGATGTTAAAAATAACAACTGATATGATAGAAGCCCAAAGTACTACGCAAAAAAGGAGGACAAAACTCTTTTTATACAGTGGTCATGAAGTCAATATTGTAGCCGTTTTAAGATCTTTAAATCTTTTCAAAACTCACGTACCAGATTACAGTAACGCTGTAATCATCGAATTATTAGAAGATAATAATGAATATTTTGTAAAGGTATTGATTATTAGATATATTTCGCTAATTGTGACAAAAAGGGTGGTTTTTGCGACTAAAATGTGCATGTCATTTTCGTGGTAAATACATGTATAAGTTAATAATTTGCTACGTATAATGTAATTTATTCGGAAATAACTACATATTCTATTATAATTATTTGATACATAAATAGCCTAGAAAATTTATTAATTTATATAAAGTTTAATGAAAAACCAAAATTTAAAATATAACGATAATGAGACCACGGTAATAACAACTTTTTCCTAAACGGTATTATGGTATAATTGAGCTCAATCAATAAACTAACTCCCTCGCGATAATTTTCTTCTATTAAAATCCAGCAGTTTATTATAATCTATTTGCGTTACTGGAAACTAGCAGCATTATTAATATTAACATTCTCTTAGGAAATCTGCTACGGAAATGATATTTAGACTATATAGATAGTTCAAAAAATAATTCAAAAAGTTTTTAAAATTTCAATAATTTGAGTAGCGGTACCAAACCACCATTTTCGTGACAATAAATTATTATATACATCTAACTACATAATAATAAAAATATAACTAATTATTAATTTTAATTTTGATGAATTTCAGGTTTCATACTATGGTGGAGTAACATCTAACTTAACAGAATTACAAATGCCTGGTTGTTCGGTTCTATGTCCGTTTAATAAATATTTGAGTAACGTACATGATGTACTAGAATTATCTAAAAGTGATGAATGATTATAATAAGGGCCTTAAACAATTAAGGCAGTTCAATGTCGGTTATATATTTTTTTTAAATATTATTTTTATAAATTTTAAGCTTCCTTTCCCGACTGTTTTTTTGAGATATAATTACTTAAATCTTACCCTTTTATTACCATTACTTTGAATGAATGAACCTCAAAGAGATGGTCAATATGGCAACTTGATATTTTACAGGGACAATATTCAAAATAAAAATTTATTTTGCTGAAAGTTTCTGAAGATTATGCAAACTGTACGAACTACTTTAAATGACATATGATATTCTCTTAAGGATAATACTAACGATAAGTAATATTTTAGATAGTTTGACAATATTGTACATTAGTAGGTAATTATTTTTATACTACTAGTAACCTGAATTTATTTGAGATTTATTAAGCGTTAAAAAAATACTCAAAAATTTTACATTCACTTTGGTATTTATTTAAATATTGTATTTTAACATATATTTAGTTTAAAATATGAAACAATGTAAAAACACATACATTCATAATCGTTATTGCTTTTATGACTTATTTTTGTAAAATACATTTTTAGTTATAAAGAACACATTTCTTGAAACGTATAGTTTAAAAAAGAGTTTGTAAGTTAAAAGAAAAGTAGTATAGAACAGAGATAAAGCTAAACAGGAAAAGAGGTGCAGTAATGGAGTCCATTTAAGGTCGAGTCAAAGAAAGACTAGGAGATTGAAGCTGAAAGAATGGTCACAAGAATTTTCATAAGAAAATAATTTTACCATGTGAAATTTAAAATAAACAAAGATATTTTTACAAACAAAAAGCAATATAATATAAAATTTCATAGAGAATTATCATAGTAGGATTTAACTGCAGCTAAAAAGTATTGCCATTATATTCTTTTATTATGTATTTCAACGTTGAACTTTCGCTTAATAAAAATTTAATGCAACACTTTTAGTTTTCCAATGTGTACTATAAGAATTTTATCAGATTACCACGAATATTTTTTTAATATCTTTTAAAAAAATATTATCATACCATATTGAGAAGATTTATTTTAATAAAATTTTACAAATTAATTTATCTCATTATTATAATCTTCATTACTTGAAAGCTTTAATATTTCTTAAATAAAGTTAAATGAAAAAGTGAAATTAAAAAATTATCAATATATAGAAAGTTGCCTAAAATTTATGCAATTGAACTTAAATAGGATTTCTTATGGATAATTTGTGCCTGTCAAAAGCAAAAATCGAAAAAATTTCGGTTTTAAAGTTTAATCTAGAAGAAATGCAAAGAATAAAAATTTTCGAAATTTAAAAATTCACGTGCGAAATCTGAAATCTTAATTGCGAGGAAATGGTGTGTAATGGCGTAAAATATTGTCTACAAAAAGATGCTGACTCCTATTACTTTGTCGGATGCGCAGACCCATCCTGGCCGAATCTTCTAATTCAAGTGCGAAAAATGCTGAGCCGACATTTCCACTGCCAATCTGTTACCAGTGTAAAGGTACCCTTTATTTCTTTCCTTAATTCCTTTTTCTAAAGAAATCTATTATTTCCTATAATGTTCAATGAAGAATATATCTCCATAAAGTCTTTTAACTACATAAAATAATTACTGATACTAAATTTGTTATTAACTATTAAATCACAATTTCATTTTCATCTAAGTAATAGAACGGCTCAATTTTATTGATTTAAATTATTAAAATTGGAATCTTTATTATCTGTATGTTTAAAAAGCAGAATCTGAATATCCTTAATTACGCTTTAGTTCAATTAGTTTTATAATTTTAGATTTTCTCGTGAATCGCGTATTTATGATTAATAAATAATGATTTTCTCTATAAACAGGAAAAATATAAAAAAATCAGTTAAAAAAGTTTTAACGTGAGATGAGAAGAAAAATCATTTTTTTTACAGTAATATATTTGTATGCATTTCAAATTTTTTTACATAAACACGTTTATGTTAAAAAATAGATTTTCTGATTTACTATGCAATTTCAACATATTAGTTTAAATCGTTTATGAGGTTCACATTATGTCAATATGAACATGTTGTCTAGACAACGTGAGGGCGAACACGTCGTATTTGGTCCTCGTCATTAATGTACATCGAGTTATCTACCTATCATAATTATATTAATTAACATCGGTACACTACTTAAAATCAATAAATTTCTACTATATATCACTTACTTGTTGCGTTTTTGCGTAATATTTAATTTACAAAAAATTATGTTAATATACTTATTAGATAAAAAAGTATGACTAAAATATATAAATTTTATAACAAAGTTTGAATCATATCTATTTGAGAAATTCAATTATTATTTATATTTTAAAAACTCGAAAAATTATTAAGAAATAATCAAACGTAAACACAACTTACGAACTTAAAAATAAAACAAACTACCAATAATTTTCGTTACACAAACCAGCATAAATCTTTCAAAAATTCCACCTAATACTTTTCAGCACTAAATTCATCACTTCCCGCGGCCCTCGCATTTCCCCACATCCAACTTACCGTAGAGTGAAGTAACGCACGGAAATGACGGTTGCGTAAATTCAGCCCTTTTGAAAAGGCGGGTAAAAAAATCCGCGAAAAAAAGAAATCAGAATTTTTCGCAATACCCGAAGCGCCGGCCCCCCATATACAAGTCATAAATGCGACTGCTACTGATGAAAGCGCGCCTGGTATATAGCGCTGCGGAGGGCAGAGGCATATACGCATATACGGGAGAGCGCCCGAAACCAGGTCGCAGTCCGGCCTATAGCGCTGCCGCCGCTGCCGCTGCTGTGTGCGCGAGACGAGGAACCCTTTCGTCGTAGTCGAAAAGCCTCATACAGCTCGGAGGCAGGTTTCGCTTGTAGGCGAAAGTAATTCGTCTTTTATCGTGCACGGAGAGAACGCGATAAAGCAAACATTTCTATTTAAGAACGTTAAACGAGTCTCTCTTTCTTTTTTTGCGCGCGCGCGCGCGAGTTGAGAATATTCAGCATTTTCGTTTCGTTTTTTTTTCAAGTCTTCGGCGCGTGTATTTCTATTTAAATGAAACGTGAAGCGCCAATGGCCAAGTTAATTAGCATTTTTTGGATTTGAATATTCACCGGCTGCTCGAAGTATCTGTTGCTTTTAGGCTTATTTCAAAAGTTGCTTTCAATTTCGCGAAAAAGTTATTTTGAGTGATCTTAATAATACTAATTTTCAGTGTTTAATTGTATTAATTTGAAGTACTCTTGATATTTTCTTTATACGTCAGTTTCCTTAGATGTGTGCTTAATTATATCTGCATTTATAGAGCTTAAAAATGAAATGTACTCTCGTAATTTTGTCGTAATTAAGTAAGTTGTAATTTTCTATTACGATAACTCAAAACCATATAATTACATTAATCCCCATCCTCAATTTCCAGCTGAAAAAACAACAAAACAAAGAATCCCATCTCCCATTCCACGCTGGCGTCCGTAATCACGCGCAATGAAGCCAGAGCGAATAAAAAAAGCTGCAACGAGCGGCGCGCAGCCGCGCGTATACATTCCTACCTCGAACATCGCGCTCGTGTGTACATGACACCTGGGCAAACATAGCGTTGTCGCTGCGTGTCACTGCAGTAGAGCAGAGCGACGTGCGTATATAAAGCTCCCATAGTCGAGGCGAGTCTCGCGTGCGCATCCGGCGCTCTGGGCGCGCGTCGGGAGCCATAAGGAGGCGAGCGCCAAGCTCCGGGCAGGTGTATACACCGAGTCGCGGAAGATAAACATTATAAACGTCGGCCCGACTGCTAACTGACGGTGGGACGAGGCTGGGAGGAGGTGGGGAATGAAAGAAAATGCGGGGATGTTTAAGTCGTGAGTTTTGTGGGTGTTTGGTTTGAGCGAAAAAGTGTGATGTG
>JAPYZB010003459.1:0-10634 GCA_030522745.1 Eupelmus kiefferi | reverse complement strand
CGAATCATTTTCATTATTTTTGCAATCTCCATTCCGTTGTCATTTCCATTATCTCCATTGCCCACCCGTCCGCCCTTTTCAGCAATTTACGTTATCTCCTTTATTATTTACACCGTCAACGTCGTTATCATTATCCTCCTCATTAAAAAACCCATACCGTCCCTCCACAAATCCACACCACTAAATTCCCCATTAACCACCCGCGCTGCCTCCATTATTGCCTCGCGCGCATCGCTCTTTAATCTATTCATCGAAAGAAAAGCCTAGACCATCTGCACACCTAGAGACGCTCTATACATCGAAATTTGACCAACACGCCGGGGGACCCTAAATCTTGGGGGCGCATCTGCAATGCAAGTGCGCCGGGTAAGACGCCCGCAGAGAGGCAGAATCCAATAAAATCAATTCTGTCCAATTCCGGAGCGCGCCGACGGTATATAACGGGCGTTAACCGCGCGCGAGCCAGGAATTGCAAATAACGATAACGCGCGGCCAGCGGGACGAGCTGGAAATAAAAGAGACGCGCGTGACGGGTATATGGTGGAAATGCCGGAGAGAGAACAGAGAGGCTGGACTTTTCGATGGATGATGAACTTGACCAACGGGGGGGATATGTCGATCGCATGCTCGTTTCTTGGGATTAATTTTTTTTTTGCGAGTGATAAATTGGTTTGGCGGTGGGTTTTTTTTGGGCTACTTTTTTTTAGGAATAATCGGGTATGTCGGTTGCATGGTTGGAGTATTTCTGGGTTTGACGATTTTTTGGATTGGTTTGTAAGTAGTTTCTTTTGAATTTCTATGAAATTGGAAGTTTTTCATGACTGTATTCTAATTGATTATTTTTAAATTTAATATATAACTAAAATATTAGATCTAACTTCATAAATCGAAGTAAAATTTTGACTGGTCAAAATTTTATTACATTATATTAACGTAAAATTTCGACGCCACATCAATTCGTTGAAAATCATTCCATTATAAAGTGGCAGCTTTGAAAGCGCGATTTTCCATCAAGCAGGGATTTTCTCTGAAAGATAACTGTCCGAAATCGATACCATTGCGTTTGAAATTTCACAGTCGTCTCTCGGCTGAATTCGATATGCATTTATACATGCGCGCACGCGCGCCTAGATAGGCTACCTACGCGAGCTCCGACCCACCCACATCCTCACTTTTTATCCAATTTCAGAAGATTAATCATTCATGAACTTTGCCGTAGAGCCGGCTTTGTTGGTCTTTTAATAGATAGCTGGATGGATAATTGAAGGAGGAGCTGACAAAAAAATTAATATTCATCAATGATTAATAAAACAAAAGTTCTCCTTTGAAGATCAATTTAACCACTCCCGGCTTTTTATGAAGATCGATCGGTCGTTCTAGAACAAAAAGAAAGCAGCACTAGTTTAATCAAACTCGCTCCGGCTAAAATTTAGAGTGGATAAGAGTAAACCCGCAGCCTGTTACATATGTATGATCAGCAACAACCTTATTGTTTACCCAGCCTCGGTAACTCCCACTCATCTCCCAATCCTCAATCACCAATACCAAACCCACACCGACATTCACTTAGCCCCCCCTAACCGCCCCCCATTAAACGCCCCCAACCTCGCCGTCATCATCATCATCATCATCATCGGCGTCATCTTTATTACATGAGATTGATATCGTTATACGCGTCGTAAATATTCATCGAGCTCTCGCGCACGCTTTGAAAAAAAAGACGCGGGCGCGACAGAGGAAAATTCGCATTATCGCCCCCTACCCCCGGACCCCTACACGCGTTTGGTGCATCTGCCAGGAACAAAAGGAAGCAGCGCCGGTGGTAGCGTTCGGATCGATGACAAGTGCGGAAAAACCACTGGCTGCTAGAAAAAGAGGGAGAGAAGCAGAGGGAGAAACAGAGAGGAAGAGAGAGAGAGAGAGGAAGAGGATAGCTACAGCTCAAGAGCGAGAGCATGAATTTTCATCGGACGCGTAGGTATGTACGGCGCGTCGCTCCCTCTCGGACACCTAACAGGCGTTTCCGTGCGATTTGCATAAAATGAGGCCGACCCCAGAGCGAGGCGCATATATACGCGAGCGCGCGCGGCCACCCCGCGGGACAGCCCACCTGACACATACATATGCACGCACATTCGGTATACGTCGGCCCGTATAATGTCCCGCTCTAGCTTCTGTCTCTCTCTCTCTCTCTCTCCGATTCTCCTCTCTCACGGGGGATGCTGCCGCCGCCGCTGCTACTGCTACTACTGCCTCCCTCGATTTCTCTTCGATCGTGTACGTGCGTTGATGGCGAGTCCGGGGCAGCTACCCTCGGCAGTTGGCTGTAGTGTCTTCCGATGTGTCGCCTAGCGCGGGGGAGAGAAAATCCAACGAAATATATTGCGAACGCGAACGCGAGCTCTCGAGGATTTCATTATACGACGGCTGACCCCTCGATCGACCCACCAGTCCATCCATCGCCAGCCCTGAGCTCTCTCTCTCCGACTGATCTGCGCCGCTTTTTCTTCCTTTCTGCATTTCGCCCTCTATACTCCCTTCGCACCCGAATTCACTACCTCTCTCTCTCTTCCTTTCTCTCTATTTTTCCGATTAATCCTCGTTCTTTTCCCGGACTGCTCGCGCACTTTCGTTTTTTCCGGGCTATGTTTCGCTTTCCTTTTTACTCGCCGCGGGGGCGTTTCTCTCGCGTAACTTTCTTTACTCTTGTTTCCTGCTCTCTCCGTTGCATCGGCCGCTTTGTAAGCGCAATTTTTTTCAGCCTTGTTATTGCCGTATGCGCGTACGTTTCTCCTTCGCTGAAAAGCCTATGGGAGCCGAGCGCGCGGCCTGCGAGCGTAAACTGCTTAGAGTCGCAGGAATAACGCCTACTTGTTTTTTCTCTTTCCTCTTTTCTTTCCGTTCCCTCTTCGGCCGCATATTGCGCGGCTTATCTATTTAGATTTATGGTAATGCTCGCAACGAAATGCAACGTTTTAGATTTATTTATGATAATGTTTACTAAAACGCATATATAAACTGTAGGTGAGGCGCTCCTCTGCCTGGGAGTGCGCGCAGTGAGAAAAAATTTAAATTGGAAATGCCGCCTTTTGGAGAAAGCGACTGGCGGAATGGTGAAATTTATTGAGCTACATTGAGATCGTTTCTTGTTTTTAATCTGTATTTCTTTAATAGGTTATTCAGATGTGACCTTTTATTTTATTAGCCGTCTCGCGCTGCTGAATCTTGTTAACTTCTGTTTTTATAAAAAAACGTATTTTTTATACATAAAATAACTGGATTTCTATGAAATGTTAAACTGAGAAATTTCTCAGTCGTTACAGAATTCGGTTATCTGTTAAATCGTTCTGAATTAGAACTTATTGCTACATAAAATGCTTTAGCCTAGTTCGCTGTGCACTCGGCTCGATTCCACGCATCTTAACCAAACTTTATATACTTCATCTTTGAACCTAACTCTGGTAATTAGCCCTTGTAGAAGCGTAACCAAGTTCCTACAAGAAGGTATGATATCCTTTAACCGCTACCTTAATTTTGTCTTACGTTTATTTCGAACATCTTGGCGGCACCATTAATGTGGCCTTAAAAGCACGCGAAAAAGGTGATAAAAAAATTTATATAGATCTATTCGCTATAATCCTTTGAGATTATAAATTCATTCTATTCTGACGGTTAGCGTAATGGTGTCTTGACTCTTCGTTTTATTTATGAGATTGCTTAAGCAACATTTTAACACGTTCTTCGAAGCGGGAATTATATAAAATTCAATAACAGTTTTTTTGCAAATTTTATAGTTTTATCTAGATATAAGAATTAAAAGAGAATAATTTTTTAATCTTTATATTTTATTTTCAGCGGTTTCTGTTAATATATACTACTGGATTTCATACGTTTTATCCTCAAAGGAAAATATTCTTTTCTAATTTAGCACTAGTACTATAAATGTATTTTTACCTTCTTATTTTAATAGATTTGTCTTTACAGTACTTTAAAAAGAATAAAAAGCAATTAATTACTTGTCTGTAATATTAGAATGACTTCTTTGAACCATGAAATTACATAGTTCGGAGAATAGATATTCATCAATTTATAAACGTACCATCGTAGTTTCGCTTTTATCCTATCATTTTCATCTCTTATTTTTAAACATTTCATAAAGAAACTATAATTATCCACTATAATTACCTGTCTGCAACATCCGAACATCTTCTTTGACTCATAAAAAACATTTCCTCCTCGCTTCGACCTTCAAAAAGCAATTATCAACAAGACACATCAATTTACATCCTTTCCAGCAATGACCACCCCAAATTTTCCTCGAATCTCAATATACACGTTATTCCCCAGCTACTCCCACGCTTTCATTTCCCTGCGCTCTTGAACATCTCTCTCAGGTCCGAAAAAGCCTATCAGACAGCAGGGCACTTTAAAAATAAAGTTGGGAGGGGGAGAGAAAGGGTCTCGTGTCCGCAGTGATCAAACGTTTCTCGATCCTTTAGCAAAATCGTCATGCAGCCAGCGGCAATTTCGCTGGTCTCCCGCATAACCGAGCTCTCTTCTCTCCCTTTCCCTATATCCATCTTTACATTTCCTGCTCTCCTCGTTTTTACCCCTCAAAAGCTCGGCCAATCCATCTCTCTTTCTCTGCTCCTCACTCCATCCCCGTCTCACTCTCTCTCTCTGTTTCTCCGGCGACCTATATCTATTTCTCTCTTGGCCGGCGCTCTGTGTGTTTATGTGTGCGGGCGGTAGATCGAAATTTCCATTTGCCACCCACGGAGCCCCTCCGGCTCTTTACGGCCAGTCGAGCGCTTCCTACGGAGAAGAGAGAAAGAGATAGAGGCAAGACAAGAGGTGGATTTTTCGTGGAGGATTTTCTCGAGGGGGGGGGGGACTTCCGCCAGAAGAGGATGGTGATTGCGCGCATAGAGCCGCCGTTCAGTGTGTATATACGCACGAGTCCGGCAGTGCGAGAGGTATGTTTATCGCTGTTTGACTCTTGTTTCGCTTTATCCGGACGTGGGGGTGGGGGAGGCAAATAATTTAGTCTCGGCGTTTTATGTGGCAAGCGAGATTGCTTGTACGCTGCTGTGAAAGTAGGAATAACGAAAGCTCGAGCGCTTTTTTTTCTTTTACGTTTGCGCGCTTTGAGAGAGAGAGAGAGCGGCTGGAACTAATAAAAAAGCGTTCGGGCGCAGCCTGCATTTTTGCGCCTGCGATCGATTGGTGCGATAATACAGTTTTCATTTTATTGGGCCGCGCATATGTTTTTTTTTCTCTGCGGCCTTTTTTTATGTTGTGCGGGGGTTGATGTTGATTTAGGCGTGTTTTTGAAGAGTAGGGAAGAGTCGTTTCTACGGTTGTTTCGTATGTGTATGCGACAAATGTTTGATTTCATTGAGTATTTAATTTTTTCGAAAGTAGAGGAGATTGAAGGAACGTATTGATTAAATTTTATCATATTGATGATTTATTTGAAAAGTAAATACTTTTTTTTTAAATTGAACTGAGTTGGTCCTCAAACTGTAAAAGAAATCTTATCATAATTTTCCAATTACTATTTTATTGACTGAACTTGAATAAATTCGTGCCGTAAGTTTTATGCAAAATACGAAAATAAAATACTGATAATTATGGAAGATATTTCAATTCTTGAATGCCGCTCTCTTATTTTACTGCGTACGTGATCTCGAGCAAGCGGGAGGTCTGAAAAATAATAAAAAAGAGAGACCGAACGGATTCGCGTTAGTAACGGTTATGGCTATCTGCTGAATTACAAAGGTTAGGATTTTCGAGAGTCGTAAAGTTAGTGACCGGTTTTAATTTTCTGGCAACTTATTGAAACGGGAAAGCTGTGCATTATTACGCTTTGAGAAATGTGTATTCATACTTGTGTGTAAAGTGTATCAGCTCAATTATTATTTTCAAAGCACTGTATTTTTTTGAATGGATGTATTATATATTTATTCCAAAGTTTTTAAAGGTATAAAAGTCAATAGTCATTGTTTTTTGTTGTGACTGTATGTGCATTTCTTCTTTAGCTTCATGATTATTAAATTAAATATTCATTTTTTGAATAATAAATAATCAAACAATATTTTATAACATAAAGATTATTGTTTGCGTATTTATTGTACTAGAGATAAAAAGATTTTTAATTTGTTTGATCGAGCTGTCACAGATGGGTAATTAAATTATTGGAGAGTATTACAATGTCATTCTTTATGCCTTATCAAAAGAAAACGCAATGACTAATTGCATTGCGTCATATTCATTGCTTTTTCATTCATTTGTTATGTTTGTTAATAACGATTCGCTGAACAGATACGTACAAAAGATTTATTTTATAGTGTACTTTTGTTGTAATCTATTCATTTTTCTTGAACAATATTGTTTTGCTATTGCAAAGGCAATTTATTACGTAAACTTCTACAGCACATACAAATTAAAAACGTAAAACAATTCATAATTGGTTAAATAATTGTTAAAAACAATGAATAACATAAAGTATAAATAGAATAAAAATTATTCTTTTTAAATTCTGTATTTTTAACAAAATCTTAATTAATTAAAAATATCATACACCACTTTGTTACCAAAAATGAAGAATCTTGCGAATTCACTAGCACGGTCATACCTTCCAGAATATTTCTATTTTATTTTTTTTTTCTTAGAAGTCAAGGACGACTGCTGTGGCTGATATTATTCACCCTCCTTGATTTGAGAAACAGGAAAGATTTTGATGCGTATGCGGGTCCGTAGGAAATCGGGGACAGTGTCGAATGCAAAGGCTACGTCGGCACCTGAATAGGGGGAGATGAAGATAGAAAACGAGATGGATTAGTAAGAGGCGTCCATTTAATCTTATTAGAAATGGTAATAAGAATAATAAATCACTAATTCTTAACAGAAAAATATAGTAAAAGTACTAATCAAGTTGGGATCTGATATTAGATTATATTTACAAAATAATACTTTGTATAAAATGCGTTTTTGTTTGTATAAAAATAGACTCTACTACTGCGGAGCATAATATTAATTAAAACATTAATGTTTATTTTTTTAAAGGTAAATAACCAAACAGATTTTATTTTAAATATTATTTTTTATTTTAAAAGTATAATATAAAAATCCTTTTTAAGCTTGAGTTTCACAGAATAAAGAGTCTAGTGACATTAATTGTTAATAGTTAACCATATATTTCTATATAATTTTACATCACAGGAAACGTCTGAAAAATTGTTGTCCGTTATAATGAATGCAGTGACCGAAATTGTTATTGAACAGAGTGCAACTGTTCAATAATTGAACAGAAAATACGTTGAATAAAAGAAGATTTTGCGTGGCTATAATCTCTTGAATGAGTTTTAAGCCCATGAATTTTTCAATTCAGTCACATGGATTTATGACATGAATTATTGGTACAAAATTTAGTAGTATTTCGAAGAAAACCATCAAATTTTTCGTATACTTGAATATGTAAAAGAACAAATTAAAACTTTTTCAATAATGTACGAAAAAAAGGAAGTAAATAGACATATATTGCTATTTGCTAGAATATGATTATATTTTATAGGTGTAACAAAATTTAATTTTTCACTAATTTGTTTAAACAAATAGCATTAATTTATTTGATTAACTTGTTTAAATACAGAAAATTGACAAATTAATTACATAATTAAATTTGACATGCTTGAGAAACCTCAGTGATATGTTCAATTCCTGCAAGTAGTTTTTTTAATACTCTTGTAGGTATTAAGAATGATAGTCATTATAAATTATTAAATAATGACCTTAATACAATACATTTTTAATTTTTATTTAAATACGATGTCTGTACCTCCAAAATGACTAATTAGAAAAAAATTAAGATAGAGAAATTGGTGCAGGAAAAAAGTGCCATTTCACTAAAATTTTTCTGAAGTGCAGCTTTTTTAAATGAAATTTAAAATGGTAGCTTTTCTAATTGAATTTTGAAATGGCACAATGTTTCTGTAGACCATCGAAATACCTTTTTATAAATATTTTCCAAAAATAGTAAGTATTGAGAACGCTTTAAAAAATATTTATTAAATCCTAAAAAAATACTATTACTTTCATTCTAAATAAATGAGAATTTCCAAAGTAACTCGAAAACTCTTACATTTTAGTTGTATTTCTTGCCCTCGCAATTAAGAAATTATACCAAGGCTCAATACTTGAACGGTGTTTATCCTAGAAGTTCGTCGGTCAATTCAGAAACTATGGTTTGAACAACAAAACTTTAAAGATCAACACCAAAACTGCAATACTCATGTCAGAAATTCAGCGGTCAATACTCAAATAATGGTACTGACACTGAATATACAAAAGATAGATCAAAACCAGATCCATTATTAATTATTTTTATCCGGTAAACAAAAATTATGTTTAAATAATACTTAGATAATAATGTTGAGCTTACAAGAAATAGTTTATTAGTGATTAAATTGTTCTTTTGTAGTAAATTCAATTTTTCTTTAACTAAATGTAACTGCACAGTTAAAAATGTTTTGTACTTAAGTCCGTATTTTACGAAATTCTTACGTATTTGGGTCCCTTTTTTACGAAAATCAATTCGTCAAAATTCTAAAGCAAATTTTTCGTATTTTAATTCAACTACTCAAAAAAAACTTAATTTTTCTATCGATGAGTTTTTCGTCTTTTAGCTCAAATACGAAATTTTCACGCATAAAAAACGTATTTTTAACGCATTTATTACGTTGTTTATATATACGTAAAATTTAAGTAAATTTTGACGATTTACGAAGTACGAACAATTTTTAACTGTGTGGATTTCATCCGTTGAATCTATGAAAGAGAATGAAACTAAGTAGATTTAAAATAGTTATTAATTAAAAACGATTTACTATTATAAATGAGATATTTTAAAAATTTTAATATAGTGGAGTGCGGAAACTGTAATATTCTACAATTTGAAACGATGTAACTTCGCGGCTCTTTGAATTTCATACAAACGTAATTGGAATATTTCAAATTCTGTCTAAATTCCACTTTTTTACCGGTTAATTTAATACCAAACATTATCTATATAGATATATTTTCATTCGTACGAATGAAATTACAATACGTAAAGTACTCGCAAGGATAAAATACAACTTACATCCAGAGTTTCAACATTAATTAATTGAGAATCACACAAAAAATCAACAGCAATTAAAGCTAACCTACGATAATCAACCGACAATCATTAACATTCACCGAATTGTTCAGCTAAATCCACTCTCCAGAATGGCAGTTTATCGCTCAAAATCACACCTCCACTACTCCCCAACATTTCGCACCCTCGTCGCCCGAAATCACCTTTGTCGAACTCCCAAGGCCGTCCACCCACACCCACGCGTCGCGTATCGGCAACTCGTTCAATTTGCACCTAGTAAAGTGCCGCCCACGCTTCTTAACTGAGCCGTTCGACGTCTCCACCCCTCTGCCTCTTCCGTCTCGGACCAGAATTTCCCCGAACCGGTCGCTAATAACTAACCGACGATATCGGTTTAAAGATTCTCCCACCGCCCCTAAACTATCCTCTGCCACGACGTATACACAAACGGAGGGGAGAAAACCAGGACTTAAACTATATACATACACTCGCGCGGCAAGCGTTCAGTGATTAAATCCGGCCTAAGTTCGTCCAATCATCGCCGAGGCTCTCTGCTCGTTTGCGAGTCGGGCGTTTACGCTTCGAACGCGCAGACAAAACTTAAACTTGCGCGCGCGCGCGAGCCGCAAGCGCGCGGCTTAGGCGCAAAGATTGACTGTTGAATGTAATTCCCTTCCCCTCGGCTTTGGGTATATAGCCTAGGAAAGAGAGCGAGGCGTGCAAACAACTGCACGCTCGTGCGCGCGCTAACTTTCGATTGCTGCGTGTCGGCCTGTATATGGGCTCCAACTTGATATAACGAGCGTTATTAATTGTAATTACCGGGGCTGCTGATTTTATTTACCGAGTTAATTAAGGCGGAGCTGCTGGCTTCTTTCCGGGGCTGCTGCCTTTGTCCGGGAGTTGCTTGATTTATCGGCCAAGATGCGCATAATCATTAGCTTGAGTGGAGCACGCGTGTGTTGTAATGTTTCTTTTTTCCGACTTTTTGGGGGCGTGGAAGGTTTTGAGCTTTTTTGCGCATAGTTGTAAAAGTGGGATTACTTGATTTTTGGTTTGTGGTGCAGTTAAGCAAGATTGAGTGTCATTGAGAATTTCAAAAAAGAGAACACGAGGTTTATTTTAATATTGATGTGGTGGCATTAGTTACTTGAAAATTTTACATAGTTTTGTAGTTTAGAAAAAGATGTATGTAAAAGGATTAATGCATTTTGGAAATAATGCCATCATATTTATATTACGTAAAATTTGTAGCAATTTTAAATTTATTTAAAGTTATTTTAATATACAATATGTTTTAATTTATTTCTTAATTTTATATTATCCCGTAATTTTGAATTGTGTAAAATCTCGTCTCGTACGAGCATATTTTAATATTAATAATAACAAGTATAACTATTCAAAATTCGCAAATATTTTTACTATGTAGTAATTTAAAAGTAAAATTAGTTAAGAAATTAATCAGTCTGGTATTATATTACCTCGCAATTTTGAA
>JAPYZB010003458.1:0-10357 GCA_030522745.1 Eupelmus kiefferi | reverse complement strand
TATTTTTAAAAACATTGTAAATTTTTATTAAAATAATACACACTGTAAAGCCCGTAATTTTCCATCGCTTTTCTGTGCACAAAAAAGGGCCTCTACATGTTCTAGTTAGAAAAAGCACAGTGTTTAACAAGGGAGGAAGTGACTTTTTCTAGCGAGGATGATTTTTGAACACTCGCGTCCATCTCGGGCGCCAAAGGCGCCCTCGATTCTCACTCGTGCTCAAAAATCATCCTCGCTAGAAAAAGTCAACTTTCCTTCTAGTTGCACAATATACTATTATATTATTTTAATGAATTGATACTACAGAAAGTATTAGAAAATACCTCTGAAAGTTATTACTTAACTTCGTTTATGAAAAATGTATCAGATTAGAAGCATTAAATGTAGCACTAATTTACTTTATCATTTTTATTACACGATATTTTCTGTAAAACATAAAAAATATTGTTTTATTTAAACATATGAATTCTTACTTGAAATTGGTTTCAAACAGTAACTTGAAGTTTTACCATTATAAATTAGGTGATAAAAAAAGTGACTAGTCAGTTATTTCCCCATCTATTTTTTTCAGTACGATTATACGAACAAAATATATTCATCTTAAAGAATACGCTTTTAATACTTTGATATTACCTAAAATATTTTTTTAGTAATAAGCTCATTTCTAGAAACTGAATAACTGAATAAAGTTTGATAATTTTCTAAAAAATAACAGTCGAGTTATTGAAGATTTTATTGTGTACTGAGTGATACTTTCACATCACAGTAAACTCTTTAAAAGAGAAGATAGTGGAGAATTTCCGGATTTAGTAAAGATTTTCTTCTGTAGTTTTTGGTTTTAATTTGTTTAAAAAATGTATCAGCACACCAATTTTTTTTTCAATTATCAAAAGATACAGTTTTAATTAAAAAGACAATATATTTTTTAGTCCTAAGTTTAATAGCTGATACTAGACAGTTGAGAAACCGAAATGCTCAAAAAAATTATTACCCTGATCATGAGAGCATGGATATTGATGAAAAAGAAAAAGGTGAGTAGGTTTAAACAAAAGAATTCTATAGTATAGGAAAAAATAATGTATTGTATCACCAATGACCATACGGCTACGCATATGTAAAACTCAAGTTCAAAACGTTTAATACACGAATTTAAATGATTTTCGTTACATTTTTGTTTGCTTAACTTTAAACAAATATAACCTTAGTTTTAATAATTAATTCTTAATACTGAAAACGATAAATTAAAACTTGCTTTCTGTACTTTGATTATAGTTATTGTAAATTCATTGATAAAATTTCTAAACGGAGTTATTCACAATTGAAAAAAGCTCTTATTTCATATTTTCTTTAAGATAAAACTACAAACGTCCATATCTTGAGTTTTTTGAAGCGTTAGACCGTACACCAGTGGTTTGAATCATTTCTTGATACCTAAATACATGCTCCAAAGTTCCAATAAAGCTGAAGCTAGCCTCGACGAAGTAGCCTCTAAAAAGTGTAAAAGGGGCTTAAATGAGAGAAAGTTTTTTTGTAAAAATATATAAAAATCACATTTAAAGGTTTAATGAAAAAGATCAAAATATTAAAATCATTAAGTTCACTCTGAAGAACCAATAGATAATAAAAATTGTAACTACTGACTAAAACTGTTGTTCTGTCGCAATATCGCGATGAAAAATAAACTTTCTACTTCATAAAAACCAAACAAAAAGTACTGGATTTCTGAAACCTACTAGACTATCCTGAACGCGAATTTTCCAAAATATTCTTAGTAAAATCTTATATTATTAATATATCGAAAATTTGCCTACCCTTTCTACTAGTTGTACCTCTAAGAAATCAAAATGCATTACGTTAAACCCACAATAAACTATATGCAAATGCTTCTCTACACGCAAATTTCGTAAGGTTTTCCTAGCAAAATCTTATATTATTAACATATTGTTATGTACTGGTTTACCGTTATTGAACGTAAAAAAGAGCAAAAGGCTTAGGTTTCTATATTGTGAGTTTGCGGTACATCACAATTTTTACCCGTTTTTAGTAGTGAGTTTTACATATATTAGTTTGCTCTATACGCTTAAAACGCCGTAATATTTGATGTTTGTGGCGCTGATGAATTTATCAATTTATTTGTATGACGTTTACAAATTGTGTCAGGCTCTACTTCAACCTCAAATGTAGAATGGTCCGGTGACCTCTTCGACTACCCTGATGGGATGCTTTAGAGTGTACAGGCCTACGTCGATTCTACTAACGGCGGCGGACGATGCTTACAAAAGCTTCTTGCCATACCAGTTACTCACGGTGAGCATCCACGCACCACAGGTACGTAAGAAGGGTTTCTTCTCTACGTTCACAATTATAACAGTACATCTTCGCCTGCGGACGTTGACATTCAACCAATTTATGAACTCGTTGCCAGCAGTTAAATCAGACAAACGGTGGCGGGTCCAGACTAGGATTCATAGGGATCGCCGCTAGGTCACCAAACAGGGCTTCTTTGCTGTCTCACGGGCTTCGGTTGGGAGACTCCCGTTGATGTAGGCCCAGCCCGGATCCCCGCTCTTGCGCTTACTCCTAGCGGAAGTTTGGCCGTTAAAGACGTGTACTGCTCCATTCGCAACTGATTTTCTCTTTCTTCATCAATCGATCCAACTGCCGCATTCATACTCTGGGATTCTATGGCAGTTTCCCTTTGTCACTGTCCTCATCAGAGTTCACCTGCACAGCTGCAGAGGCTCTCCTTGCCAGTTTCATCTGAGTTCAACAAGGTACCTAAGGTTACCGCAGGTGTAGGAAAAACCATTTCACCTGAACCGCTCGACTCCACTGTTCCCTTATTCGCAGCCTGCGGGAGTACAGGCCTAGTCTCCTCCTCTGTGAGTGCTAGTCCCTCCCACAGCCCACCATCTCCACTTTCTTCTTCTTGCTCGGGTGGACCACCAGCATCTTCATCTTCTTCGCCAGCATCTCGTCATCTCCCAAGGCCTTCAGCTATCACTACTCCGCCTTCCACGCTTCATACGCCCGAGTTCGTTTGACTATTAAAGCGTCAGCAGCGAGGCCTGGCTTAACGACGGCTCACACCTGTGTCGGCACCTCTTGCCTGATTGGTTCGACCACATAGGTAGACTCCATCTTCTGGAACATAATTAATACAACACAAAATACGCAAATAAATCTGATTAGACTTCATGGTACATACATCGTCTGACACTGAGTAGACATAACAACACGATCACTGTTAGGGATTTTCGGAATATTAAGATTAACGGGGAGGAACATACCGCTTAAGTTCCTGTATGTGCACCTTTGCATTTCTACGATTATTACCCATATCTAACACATATCCCCGGTGACCGCACTTTCATAACATCATAAGATCCTTCATACTTTGGGCCCAATTTTGCCGCAAAACGCTGTGCTACATCCAACAGGATATGTATTCTCCTCATCATATCTCCGTCACTAAACGTAACATCTCGACGTCCTCGATCATAATACTTTTACTGTTTTTCTTTTTCCTCGTCAATATGCTTCACAACCAACTCTCCCAATGCTTCTAACTGCTTCAACCGATCTTTCCAATCGTCAGGATCAATCTTTACTTTAGACCTGACACTCTCAACTTTACGCTTCAGACCCTTTACCGGCCTCGGATACCTTCCATAGTTCAGAAAAGCTAGTGAAACCTAAGTTGTCTTTTGGGTGACCGTGTTCACGGCACACCGTAACTCATGGAGATATGAATCCCAGTCACGATGATCTTCCTTTGCAAACATCACGATTATTGTCTTTAAGATCCAGTTACTTCTTTCTACCGGGTTTGCTTGAGGATGAGATGGTAAAGTTGTTACGTGTTTCACTGCATATTCCTCCAATTTCGACTTCATATGTTTGTTGTCGAACTCTTTCCCATTATCTGTAAGCAAGTAGTCCGACGTTCCATACCTTTAGCAGTGCCAATCGGTTTTAACTCAATCCATCTGGTGAATAGATCTTGAAACTCCAGCACGTACTTAAATCTACCTTTCGATTGGAAAAATTCCATAAGGTCTTCGGCAACCACCGCCCACGACCTTTCGACTACTCTCTTCCTTATCAATCGTTGCGGTGCTTGTTGTGTCACTTTATATCGTTGACGTTCTTCGCAAGACCGCACAAAGTCGTTTACATCATGCCACACGCCGGGCCAGTAGTATTCTCGGCTATAAGATTGAGTGTTCGCCATCATCATCCTCTTGGGTCAATAAAACCTCAACTGTGTAGTTGCTAGCGTCACGCTGCAGGGTAAAAGGTTTGCTAAAGTCCGATCTCGCCAATACCGGTGCCACAGTTAAAGGCTTTTTCAATTTGTCGAAAGCTTCTTGCTCTTCTCCCTTCCAAAACCACTTCTGTTCTTTTCGAAGTAGTTTGTGCAGAGGTACTTTCGTGTTTGTATTCCGGTCAATAAACTTAGCGTACCATCCTACCATACCTAAAAATCTGCATCCGAATTCGCACTTTTCCCTGTTAATTGACAACTTTGCTTCTAACTAACTCTTCAATACCTCCTCGATGCACTTTCGATGTTCTTTAAACATCTGTGTTACAATGATAATAACGTCCAAGTATGTGAATACATAGAGCTCGAACTCCGGACCAAAAAGAGCTTCTACTATCTTATAGAAGGTCATAGGCGCATTCGTCAGACCAAATGGCAAGCGTGTAATTTGACACAAATCCGATCCAGGCACTCCGAACGCAGTGTAAGGTCTACTGGAGATCTCCAATAGAATCTGATGATATGCCTGCTCTAAATCTATTTTGTTCAGATACGTAGTTTAACGTAGTTTGTCTAGATTCGCTTCCATATCCTTCATTGGATAGGCATCTTTCTTTGTTAACTTATTCAAGTCCCTGTAATCCACACAGAAACGGTATTTTCCAATCTGTTTCCGGACTATGACAGGCGCATTTCTCGACTTGCTAATTGGTTTCTCAATTATCCCCTCCGCCTCTAAAGGTTTAACTTCTTAACAAGCCACCTCCAACATTACTGGCGAGTGTCGTCGCAGACCCTGCTGAAACGGCCTTTGCCCCTCGAACTACAATGTTCGATGAGTTCTGTGCAACCCAACTGCCCCGGCGATAATGACAAGATACGATCCAACTGCCTCATTTAGTGCAGAGATACCAGTTCATTCAGCGTAAGCGGTCGCTCTTCCCTGTTTTTCATCGTCCAAGAAGCTGTGCTACTATCCTCCTGGTATAAAGATAATTCCATGTCTTCATATAGATTTGCATCCCCTCTGAATATGAATGTCTGCGTTGCAGCAACCTTAGGATTTCCACCACTAGACCGCTTCTTATTATTCCTTTTGTTCTTTTTCTTTGTTGATTGTGCAGCTGCCCCTACTCCCGACTCACTACTGCTTTCACTACTGGCACATTCGGCAGCAGCTACTTTAACTGTAGCCGAGGTTGCCATGGAGGCTGCTCCTTGGATACGAACACGATCTCTGGTCGGCGGCGGCTGGCACCTCTTATCCAAGTCCTTTTACCTCTAAAATCTTCGGCTATAGTTCTTCGAGTTATCTAACGTCTCAATTATATTATCGTCCATATAATGCCAATATTCTGGACGCAGATTTTTGTATGCTACTCTCAGTTGTGATTTCTATGACGGTAGCTTCCTGAAGTGTCCAATGATGAAGCGGAAACACATCAATAATTTTCAAATCTTCTCACACTTATCCTGCGTCCTTGACTTCATTCACCAATCGGATCAGCGGGTTCTAATTCATCTACAAAATATAGTCTTAAGGCCTCCCTAATCTCTGACCAAATTCGAATCCGCTCACGATTAATCCAATACCATCGAGTTGCGGTTTTAGATAGTATACAAAGCATCACGTTAAAAAAGTCGCGTTCATGTAGGCCTGTACTTATCCGACACTCCTTTACTCGCGACAGAAATTCCTGCGGATCTTCCCAATCCTCTCCTGAAAACTTCAAATCTCAGATCTGCAACAACTTTACCGTTTGACGACCTTTTTTCTTCGGTATCACCGATGTTAGATGCGAATCCTGCTGCGGCACACTTTCCGGCAGTAAATTTTGGTCCACCTGCCCTTCTTTCTGCTCTACCTTGGTCTGCCTCGATTTCTTCTTTCCCTTCACATCTATCTTCTCTCTAGGCTTCTCAGGTGGCTTGATGGGTCCGGTGGGCATGTTATCTTATCTCCCAATCTAGATCCACCGGGCGTAGTCAGTCCTGCCTTCTCGTGACTCGATTGTCCTGATTTCATTTTTGCACCTTGCTTCATCTGCGCACTATCACTCACCATGCTTGACCGCATCGTAGCTGTCCTCCGCCGTTGTCAAGCTACTGGCTTCTCACTTTCAGATAGGTCTGATAAACACGCTGTCGGAAACAAAAACTCCTCCCTCATGATGCCTCACTCTGGAAACCAAAGAAAGTCTAGATTTGTGTCCGCCAATTTGAGTTCAAAATGAAGCAAACGTTCTCGCAACTCCCTGACTGCCTCACTAGCACTAATTCCATATGCGAGGTAATACCCAGCATAGCAGAAAACGTGTGCGCTTGAGCGCCGCCATTTCCTGTCCCAGCTGCAAGTCTGCTCATACACATACAGATGCGCGCGCACGCATACACGCAGCGCGAGAGTAACAGCAAACAGTACAGAGAGAGAGAGAGCGCACTACTCTAGCTGTCTATCTCTACAGAACCTGACGGCAATGGAACGCTCAGCTTAACATATTAATGCTGGCGCGTCTCCATTGTAAGAAAATCCATGAATGCAATTCTTTCAGTATTTAAGGAATTTTTGATGCCTTTATAAGAATGTCGCAGTATAGAAGATGGATATTTAGATGATGCAAGGTTCTCTGGAGAATTCGCTATTGACCGTAGATGATCCTAGAAGTCAGAAAAGCGAGAGTGCAAGAGAAGAAAGTTATTATCGTCGGGATGGCGGATCCATCAGTTGTGTTTTGTGAAGTTTAGTTAATTTATTAAAGTTTTTGTAATTCAGGTTTGGGTTTTAAATAGTAGAGTGTTGTTTTTATTGTTGTTGTTAATCCGGCGTTGTTATTCCCTTTTCCCCTTTATTTTCAGCTGTGGTTAGGATCAAGAAAGTGTAAGTGAATTTCGGTTATGCGCAACGCTGGCAATGATCCAGCGAGATGTTCTACGACGAACAAACGACAAGTCCTTGATTTCTTTTATAGATCGTGAAGTAGAATCAAGTAGAGCAGAGTTTTGAGACCGTTTTTATTAAATACTTTTGAATATAGTGCGGGACCGCGTAAAATGTAGATATATATACCCGCGGAACTTACGTCCGCCGTTGAGGTCGTATATAGCAAAATGAACTTGAGTCAACTTGAATAATGAATGAGTCTTTATTCTTTTCCTAGCTCTTCACTATACAAAGGCTCGGACGGGTCTGCCGCACGCAGGCGACTTTTTTGGCGCTACGCTTGCTTCTCCCCATTCCCGAGTCAGAGTGAGAGAGACAGGCCGTCGAGCTCCCTACACTATATCACACATATCTTCGGTATTTCTAAATCAGCTTCAGGTTCCTAATAAGTGCTCTTGTGGTCCAGGACTTCCTTCTCAGCTTGAACATCTTGGCCTTGTACGAATCTTGCTCTATTGTAAAACTCCAATCAACAATAATAAAAATAAAACACCACAACATTTTTCCAACTTCTGCGGTTTAATCCAAAAGCAGGGATACCCCTCCCTACCATCTCGCGCCGTGTAAAGTCACGGTACGTGCTTAAGCGGCAGTACTCACGGAGCTGCCGAGCGTCGCTCAGCTCTCTCTTGTTCGCGTCTCCCTATCCATTCATCCTGGGCATCTTATATTCCTATTTCAGGAGACCGCGCACGTGACGAGCGCGAGGTTACACATCGCAATTTTTGCAGAAAAACGTGTTTTTCGTCTAAGCCTTTTTTACACTTTTTAATACCTACCTCATAAAGGGTAACTTCAGCATTATGTTTCATTAAGATCTGAGATTCGAATTTCATACACTTTTATGACAAATGATTAAAAACAAATGTTTTGAGAAAACATTTTTGTAAAAGCTTAACATTGAAAATGTGAGCAAGTATTTTTCCACAGCGAAAAATTCGCATCTCAATTCATTTTCTCATTTATTTAAACATTTCTTTAATATTTCAATTCTTTACAAGATCCAGATTATTCAGCAGCTTTATCTACTTCACGCTCTCAAGATATAAGCATAAGAACCGTCGAAAAATCGCCTGATGTTGAAAAATTAAATAATACATCAATGGTTCACTTGTCAGATTCTGAATCAGATGAAGTAATCTCTCAAAGAGGTGATACTGAGAATATTACAATTGAATGCATAAATAAGACGAGTGACGGGAAAAGAATTCGACGCAAGCACATGTGCGAATATTGTTTTAAAGACCAAACGAATTTAAAAAGACACATGGTTAGATGCCATAAGGATAAACCAGAGGTTCAGAATATGGTAAAAATGACAGTACTCCATCCGAAATCCAGAAAAGCTTCCAAGAAGCTTCTCTATAGCGGAGACCATGTGAGGAACAAAAGAATGGATTTAAATAACGGTAAAAATTTGTTTTACATAGAATTTTCTAATATTTATTCTCGTCACAATTGAAAATTTTCCTAAGTAGAAATTCTTTATGCCGTACTTTGTAGTATTCGTCTTCACATTTTAATAAAATGACTTCAAACTTCGTTTAGATAATATATAATAATATAATCAGTGTGCCTCTGTTCTCGAAACCTTGAAAATATGTATTAACAATCAATTATTATCAATAATGATAATGCCGAAAAAACGGATATCCATTAGAAAAAGTCTATATAAAAATGATTTTGTAATTGAATTTACTTATTAAAATATTAGAATATACTTTTAGCACAGTAATAAGCAAGTAATCATTAGCAACGGCATATCCTTGTGAGACACAAAAGCAATGATTATGAACTAAGATTAAAGTCATTTCGTTGAAATATGATGGCAAAATATGAGAAACACGATATCAAGAATTTGTTTTTCGATTTATATAACAAAAATTAAATCCTCAAATCCAGTATCCATATAACCTAAACTTAAAATCCTTATACTCACATAACCAAAGCCTAAATTCCTCATTTCCACAAATTTCGTATCCATATATACCAACCTACATACCCCACACCTAATTTCATCAAATCCATAAACTCTAACCCAATACATCCTAGAACCACACACTCCAAATACACCCAACCTAAACCGACATTCCTCAAACCCATAAATCCTGTACGCATATATTCGAATCCTACATATCCGAATATAAATTCCTCAAACCCACATACCCTAAACCTATACTGCTCAAACCCACAAATCCCAGATCTACATTGTTTGAAACACATACTTTATACCTATATATCTTAAACCGAGATAGCCTAAACTCAGCTTTCTCAAACCCACAAATCTTATTACCATATAACTCGAAGTTAAAATCCTTATACCCAGATAACTCAAGCCTACATTTCTCATACCCACAAATTTTGTATCCACATATACCAACCTATCTTCCATAAACCTAAATTCCTCAAATTAATACACTCCAACCTTACATATCTAATACCTACAAACTTCAAACACACCTACCCCCAACCCACAAATCCCATATTCATATATCCCAATCCTACAAAATACGAAACTAAACTCCTTTAACCCACAAATCCCAACCTACATTTTTTAAACCCACAAATTCCAACCTACATTGCCTAAATGCGCCAACTAAATACACCCTGAAACCCTAAACCCTAAGCCCTTAAACCTTAAATCTGTAAACCCTATACCCTTAAATGCTCCAACCTCAAACCCAAAGCTGTTAAACCCTAAACCCTAAACACTTGAACCCTTAACCCGGAAACCCTTATACCCTAAACTCTTTATCCCTAAATCCTAAACTCTTACACCCAAAACCCTGAAACCCTAAACCCTTAATCCCTGAACCCTTAAAACCTAAGCCCTTAAACCTTCAATCCGCAAAACCCTGTACCCTTAAATGCTCAAACCTTAAACCCAAAGCTATTGAACCCTAAACCCTTAAACCCTAAACCTATAAACACTTAACCATGAAACTCTAAATCACTAAACCCTAAACCCTTACACCCAAAACCCTGAAACCCTTAAACCCTAAACCCTGAAACCCTGAAACCCTTGAACCCTGAAACCCTAAACCCTTAAACCTTAAATCCGTATACCCTGTACCCTTAAACCTTAAATCCGTATACCCTGTACCCTTAAATCGTGAAACCTTAAATCCAAAGCTGTTAAACCCTAAACC
>JAPYZB010003457.1:0-10998 GCA_030522745.1 Eupelmus kiefferi | reverse complement strand
TCTCTCTTTCTCTCTCTTCTCTCTCTCGTGGGGGGCTAATATTCCGCGGTTGTATCGCAACATTTTCCTTCGATCAATGCTTCTCCAGGAAAAAAGCTTATCTATAGCCGCTAGCCCTCCACCTATTTACGTGCATTACACACTTGCTATTGTAGTCCAACGATTCTCTTAGGTATATAATGCACCCGAGGGAATAATATTTCGGGTAGGCGTAAGGAACAATTCGCAAAGTCACTGGTTACGGCTCTGCTATGGTACATCGCTTTATTCGGCCAAGATCGCGGGTACAGAGAGTGTGCGTATATATTCGTCAGTGCCGCGCTCTCGCAGCTCGCGGCTTTCGCTACGGCGCGCAGCTGTTGCTGGCGCGCGCCTCTTTTACGCCGAATGGACTCGTCCGACCTCTGATTCTCCTCTCCCACAAAACGGCTTCTAACGCTTCTAGAACTGCACCGCGGACGATATTTGACCTCGCGTATTGGCTTTCCTACTTTGTCACTTGGGATATTATCTGTTGGGAGTGTTTGTTGGATCGATGAGTCGATCGATTTTCCTTGTTGGTTTTCTTTAATTTTCACTGGATTAGCGGTTAATGGAAAGTCGGTCATTAGTCGACGCATTTTGATGGAAACCTTAAAAATTGGGAATACATGATTGGACTCATCCGTATTCGGTACGGGATTTTCATCCATGATCAAACTTCTTTAAATTGTTTTCAACACTTTCCACGTTATTTTACGCCGTGGAAATGACGAAAGCTAATTAATCCCATCCAGAAAGTCCATACTAATTTGTTCCACAAAAGACTAAATACGTCCCAGAAAGATTGAGCCCACCTGAAAATTTTCTATCATCTATTTGTGACTTGGACTCGTCCATTCTCCCCTACCGAACTTGGACGTACTATCTCTCAACTAATATTTCAGGGGCGTAGCTAAAGGTGCCCCGAGACGCCAGCAGAATTTTAACATCTGCCGGCTAGCTGTATTCCATTCCGAGCGCTTACGTAATTCATACCGAATTAGCATCAATTTGCGTCTCGGAAATAAAGACTACGCAGTTTTCAACGAGGCTCAATGTGAGATCGTTGATGAATCGATGAGAAATAACGGACGAGTTGTACCTATACCCTCTGGAATTAGTTCTACGAAGCGCCGGACAATGTGGACTTGCCAAATATAATTGCTGAACGAAAATAGCTCATTGGAAAGTTATTAGAAGCATCAAAAAGCGTATCGATTTCTCCCGTACGCTTCTACCGTCCCCACCACTGCTTTCCACGATATACTGGCTTATTCCCAAGTGAAGACGAATTGTGGAAAAGCGACGGGAAAATCTTGGCCTGCTTTATCAAGCCAGAATAACACATCATCAATCGCTGATCAAGGAACGAAGTATATCATCCAATGGGAAACAAAGAGTTCTAAGAAAAAGGTACAGTGCGTGCAAGTGTCTCTCAACTAGAAAGTCTCTTTATCCGGGATCATTTGGTCATGGGACATGACGGGCGCAGGTATACATGTGCGCGCAACTGTAAAAGAACGTGGAATTAAGGCGAAAGAGTCGAGAGAAAAGATCTAGCATACGAGAACAGTGTATAGAGCGGAGGAGCCATAGGCATCAGTACAATTGGCTTACGGTTGGAGGGGAATCAGAGGAGGTTGGTTCGTCACTGCGCTATGCGGCGGCGACAGTTGCCCCAAGCCGCGTGAGAGAGCGAGTAGGCAGCAGCAGCAGCAAGCGGCTATACCGCTACAGCACACCGATAGCTCTCCGCGCGCTCAGACATGTGCAGGAAGGCCGCGTCCCCGCGCGCGGCTGGCGGCAGCAGTCTCTCGTCGGAGCTCCTATAGTTTACCGCGCGCGCGCGCTCGAAAATGTCTCTTCTCGCGCGCTGCTAACCTGCCCCGGTGTCTCTCCGCCCGCGTCTTCTATATAGCTGTGTATATAGGTACATATATTCAAATAAACGTGCAGCGGTGTTTGTAGGTGCGTGCGCAAGTGATATTATGGGCTCGACGATGATGGAAGAGGAGCAGCAGCCGCAGCCGCTGGTGGAGCAGCAGCCAGCCGGTGGCGGGGATCTGCAACTGGCGATAGCCACGACCTTCTCTGTGGCGCAGCCCGGCGTCGCTGCTGATGTCGCCGAGCTGTTTATAAAGCAGGAGCCGCAGGAGCCAGTGCCGGAGATTGTCGAGGAGCCGCCTGTCAGCGAGGAGCTGTTTGGAGACGAGGCTGATATGGACGAGGAGATGGACGAGCAGGTTTACGAGGAGGTCAGCCCCGTTGTGCTGCAGCGGGCCGTCTCGCCGCCCTGCTACGTTGTGAGTAGTTGTTTGCTTTTTTGTTTTGAGCTTGGTTGTAAACAGCAAGTCTGGGTGGGATTTGTGTTCTATTTTTAATGTACACTGACAATAACAGTTTCTTGATTAAAATATTTTCAATTTGTTGTGGCTGGAAAATACTTGTTTGAAGACAAAAATATTTTAAAGTAATTTTATTTGCAAAAATTTATTCTTAGAACTGATGATTAATTTTTTAAGTTGTTAATGAAGAATGTTTATATGTGTATTATATCAATTATGAATTTTTAGGATCCTGATGAAGAGAGAATTCAAGAACTAGCCTTGTTTTATAAGAAAGAATACCAGTTGAAGGATGTAACAGTCGAGTTAGAAAGCTGTGACAAAATATGGGAAACTTTAAAGTTAATAAAAGACATTCAAGGCAGCCCTTGTGAATACACTTCACCAAAGAATTTGTCTGAAGACAAACCAAAGTTACCAGGTCCATTACCTTACCAGCCAATTCTAGGAAATAATAATAAAGCTCTTCCTGATTTTAGATTTTCAGTAAAAAGTAAAAAGAAATTATATCATTGTATAACATGTGGAAAGGAATTTGTTGATAGTCAGCATTTACGGCATCATGCAATCGAGGAACATGGTGTATATGTACATCCAAAACGAGTTTATAAAGCTAGAACTGATGCCGTTCTAAAAGCACCACCAGTGACACCTGATACCAGTATAGATGAACCAGTTGAACCAATGGAAATTGTATATGAAGAACCAGTAGCACCAATAGTATCAAGACCAGTAGAATCAGTTAAACCTTCACTGCCATCAGAAACTGTAATTGAAGATAACCCTGTAAACAATGAGTTAAAAGCAGAAGAATCTCAAACAAAAGTAACTAATGGTAAAGACAAAGTAAAAACTCGTTGTGTGCTTTGCAAACGAATTTGTACAGATATTATCTACCATATGAGAGGTTATCATAAAGTTGGTTGTGTAAGTTCAATAATTGATCAATGTGAAACAATTACAGAAAGCGCTGATGAAAGTGTAACAAATACAGAAAAAAAGAAAGAAGTTTTGTCTGAACCTATGCAAATAGATTTGAATGAATCATTAGCAGTAGCAGTGAAAAAAAGGAAACGAAATGCACCTCGTTGGACTTTACAGAAGAGAAAATACAGAACAAATAAAATTATTCCCCAACCTATAAACAGTTTATCTGCTATAAGACCTATCAATAAAGGACCTTTCAAATGTAATGTATGTTTAGGTTTGTATAAGTCTGTAAAAAGTTTTGCTTATCACAGAAAAGTACATAGAATAAGAGGAGAAACACCAGAAAATTTCGATCCATCAAAGTGTAGATTTTTAAATTCACCTCTTCGACCAATAAAATCAGCACAAAATAATTATGTATTTGAACCAAAAGATGCCACAAAATCTCAAACAGCAATAACAGATTATATCTCTGTTCAAAAAGAAAGTAAAAAATCTGAAAATGGAGAATTAGTATTTCAAAATACAAATATGGAAGAAAATAATGGAACTGAACCAGAACAGACAACTTGCCACTGCGGTAGATCTTTTAGAAATTACCATACAATGTATTTACACAAAGTTAAATGTAAAGAAACTGGTAGAAGTAATGATTCAGATTCTGGCATTGGAATAAGTATAAAGATAAAAAAGAACAAAAATGATTCATATGAAGTTGTGCCTAGAAATACACCTATTGAAGAAAGTTACAAGGAATCTAGAAGTTCTAAGGATAGTGATGCTTCTTCTAATGATTCTGGCATGGTTTCGGTTGATTATAATAATCAAAAGGTAGATAACTCTGAATTATCAAAGTATAATAAAGGTCATAGTATTTTAAAGATTCAAGTAGCAGAAGATGATGAAGAAGTAGATATTGAAGACGATGATTCAAATCAGAGCAATTTTAATGAAAATAAAGATTCTACTCCTCATATTAATGAAATAAATAATATCTCCAAGCCTACTCCTTTGGATTCAAAAGAAAATGCAATACAAAATATGAACCTTGGTTCAAGTTATGTATTAAAAAAGAATAATGGTGATATACCATCATTAGCCAACCTTTGCAAGTACTGTATACTTTTTATTATTAATTTAAACATTTATTATTAGATAAACCAAATAATTTAAAAACTTTTTTCAGGCAAGTATTATCACAATCAAAACAACAGGATCAAGAAACATCAACTTATCGATGTCAAACATGCTCAATGCATTTTAAGAATAAAACAGAACTAATGAAACATGCTGCAAATACAAAACATAATGTAAAAAATCATTGTCCATGTGGTAAAAAATTTAAAAATTTAAAAGTCTTTAACATTCATGTAAGAAGGTTTCATCCAACCTTACTTAAATGCAGCTATTGTATGACTAACTTTGATAGAATTGAAAAATACTTGGAACATAAGTGTGAAGTAAATGAAGGGAAATTATTTATTGAACCGATTCTTCAGACACAATGTCCAGATTGTAAGGAGCTAGTAGATATTGGAGAACCTTTTGACAAACACATGAAGACTCATAATAACGATACAGTAAATCCTTACCAATGCTTTAAATGCGAACTAAGATTTAATAATTTTGATCACCGAAGACTACATTTTAGTAAAGAGCATGGATTAGCTGTATGCCGAACTTGTGGTAAAGCTGTGCATATGGATTATATATCAAAACATGAAGCTTATCATGATGGATTAGGACACCCTTGTCATCCATGTAAAAGAGCATTTACTCAAAAAGCGTTGTTAAAAAAGCACATTCAAAATACACACGATGCTCTTGTAAATGAAATCATAAAATGTATTGTTTGCGCAAAAACTATGAAGTTAAAATATCTTAAGAAACATATGAGTCTTCATTTGCACACAGAAATTTGTAAAAAATGCAACAAGTGTTATCAAAGTAATGAAGAGAAAATATTTCAAGATCATATAGCTACAAATCATCCTGATGATTATCCTACATTAAAATGTGATACTTGTAATAAATCTTTTTTTTCTGATAAAAAGTATGAAGAACATGTTCAAGAAGGAAATTGTAAATCTGTAAATGATGCTTAAACAATACGCGAATGTTAATTTGTAAATCATTTAAGTTGGCGTGAAATGTTCCTTGTTATCGAAAATACGAGAACGAATTCTTTCACATTTTATTTTAAGTTTTCAGAAGATTTTTCGACGTCAACTTGTTTTAGTAAAAATCCATAAGGTGTCGTCGCTATTTTTTTTAAAACTGAACATTAAATGTATAAAAATTAGTTTTTGCGTTTCTATAACAAGAAGATGGTGTCACGCTGCCTTAAAAGAATGTTACTTTTTTACTTCTATAGAATTGAACATTTCCTAAATTGCGCATGTTGAGTATTTTTAAGTATTAACAATTTTGATACATATGGATAATGAGTTATAAATTTTTTGATATTTTTCATTTCTAATGACATGCATATTTTTATTTAAAAGATTCAAATTTTTGAAAAAAAGTCGACGCGATAATTACTTTATTTTATTAAAAATTATTAAAGTATCAGAAAAAATTACGCAGATGGATATGTATTCGTGATACGTATTTCACTAATGTGTAAAATGCTTTAATTCAGTTTTTAATTTTTTATATGAATATTATTGATAAATGTTTAACTGCCCGAATTTAATGTTTAAAAATGTAAAAAGAAATAGGTGGATCATGATTATGTACTCCGACGTTTTTTCATAAGAATTTTCTCGATTGCCATTCTTACGTTTATTAATTGTTAACGTTTGTAAGAATTGTCTGTCGCAATACGGTGACTCGTATAAAAATCTATGTAACAAAATGTATTTTCACTACTGTGAGATCTGGAACCTGCTATTGGTGCAGCATCTTGCTTTGTAAATAATTTATATTTTTAATAAGCAAAACTCATTAAGAACGTAGAATTTAAGTCATGCGTATTTCTAAATATAAATTAATAGTTAATATAAGAATTCTTTAATTTATAATTTAATCTAAATTCAAGCAGCAGCTTTAGTCTTATTAAAATTTAAAAAATATTATTTATCGAATCATCTAAGAATTCTTAAGAAGTTAGGTGAGCGAGTCAAGTCTGTGTCAACCTAAAAAGTGCGTAATTGTGACATAAAAATTGTAGGGCATAGTAAAATAAATTATAATCAAAACGAAATGTGAATTCGCAAAAAAACGTATGCTGTATGAAGTTATTGTTCATTTATACATAATAATATATATTTTGAAAGTCTTTGTATATTTGGCATTGTCGAATTTATTTTTTTAATTTTTTAAATCTAAAAGTTATACATATTATTTGTTTAGATATATATTATAAATTTACATTGTCCAAAAGAGGATTAAAACGACGAAAATGTAAACTGTATATATAATTGGATATTTTACTTTTTAATAAAATACTTAAAAACTAAAAAAATATTTATTTACTTTATCTAACACGTCTAAAATTACTGAACACGTAATTTATTGTACTAAAGCTTAAGGTGCTTCAAATTTGAAAAGGGTTCATAAAAACGGTGTATACGATTTCCATAAATTTAAAATACCTTTCGCATAAACTAATTAATTGATAAAAGAAAAAGTTTTAATGAAATACTGTTAATATCTTGAACAAGTTTAATACCATGAGGTTACTTCATTTGTCTACATCTGTCTACAATAATTTTTTTTTAATATGAAAAAATAAACTATATCATAGATAGGATAGTAGATAGCACTGTTAGAAAAAGTCTTATTAAATAAATTCGATGTAGTATGTTTTGAAAAAGTATACAAGAAGTAATAAAAATATTTGAAATTGCTTGAATTCATCTTAAAAATTTAATAAAATAACGAAATTTTATAATTTTTACAATTTTTTAACAGTTGTGTTTATTGATGTACAGAAATTTCTCACGTCCCTTAATTAAAATTTCAATTTGTTCCTAAACTAAAGAATTTATTTTATTATATTACATTAATATTGTCTATTTGTTAATTTAATTAAGGAAATATGAAATCTTCCTTGTGTGCAAGAATATCTCAACATCAATTTGACGTTTTAATTATGAACAATTTGATGATAAAAATATTTTGAAAAATTACAAACAATTTAAAATAATCGATTCTCATTTTCTTAATTACAAAGCGGATGTTCCATCACTTTATAATTAGCAATTAGTGCATAGATAATTAATTTTTAGTTCAATTTGGTACAGCATGAAGATATTTAAATTTTGAAAATGGGAAATTTCACATATCAGGTGACTAGTTACCATAATAGAGGTAATTATACAGTATATGAATTCATGCAGTGTTTACAATTTTTTATATAGACGAAATATGGTTTCGGATTATTAATAGTTTATTTACAGAAGGGTGAAAAATAAAATTTAATTTTGCCCAAACTTTAAATAAATATTCTGTTTTATAGGTAATAACAATAAAATTATATTTTTTATAAAAATCCTATTTCAATCTACATTTGACAAGTCGATATGTTATAAAAATGTAATAAAACGTCTTTATTAATCTTGATTTTAGTTTATCATATTGGAAAAAATTTACAATCCTCCACTTATTCCACAGTGTGTATTAAATTATACCTACATCGGGATTGATTGACAGAAAAAATGTTCTTACAGCCCGGTAAGTTTATATTTTACACAATTTTTTTTCTTTAAACTATAAAATTATAAAAGTGTACTGTCCCCGTTCTTCCCTACTATCAAAGTAAGCGGTAATCTTTTTTAAACGCGTCAAAAAATCGCTCCTCAATAACAGTAAAAGCCAGGTAAAATCTCAAAACCAAAAAAACCACCTTTCCAAAAATGCAAAACGACAAAAAAAACCCTAACCGCAGCCGCTGAAAAGCAGCATCAGGAGTCAAAGCGATAAAACCCATGTCAAAGATAAATAAAAAGCGCAGGCATCCTGCGAAGGATCCACGCGCAACCGTAAAACGGTTCTTGACCCCCGAAAAAAACCCAAAAAAACCAACTAAAAAACAGAAGCAAAGAAAGAGTGAGAAAGTCCCAAGAAGCGCATCCACACGCAGCGTCGAAAAAAGCGAGGCCTATCCCCAAGTCTCATCATCCTGGCGGCAGATGTCGCTGAGCTCGAGCGCCAGAGAGAGCCCTGCAGCTCTCGAACGTCCCGCGAGTCGTCCGAGAGGGCGGACGGCGTTTCGGTCGCGAGCAACTCTCTCTCTGTCCCGCAGTGTGTGTAGTCGGCTCGCGCGCTATATATAGGTATACACAGAGTAGAGCCGCAGACGGGAGCGAGTAGTGGGGAAAAATGTATACGAGGGGGAGCCCTAGGAGAAAGAGAGAGAGAGCCAGCTCAGAGCGAGTCGCCGAGGCAGTGATCGAGCGAGCGCGTAGTCAGTTTGGCCGCGGCCGGTCCCCGAGTTCTCCTCGGCGCTCTCCTCATATACGTGGATACACACATATATAAGCTCGCGGCGAGAGTTCAGTGCCTGCGAGCCGCCGCTCTGCTGTCTCTGATTTTTTTTTAAAAAACGGAGCAGCTCGGCCGGATTTTCGGGAGCGACGGTATACGCGCGTAACCAGTGAGTTTTTGTGAGAAACCGGAGCAGTGTGCTTATATCGACGGGGGGCGGGAGAAGCGCTTGCGTATATATATATACACACTCGCGGAGGAAACGACCCCCCGGTTCTCTCTCTCTCTCTCTCTCTTTCTCTCTCCCAGCGCGTACGCGTATATATATTTATCCATCGCGATACCCGCGAGTTCGCGTACACTTACACACATCCGTGCGTTTATGTATCTGTGCTCTGATGTATATATATAGGTACGCGCTGGACGCGGCGGTGGTGGCGTTCGATAAATTGGGCGTCCGGCGATTTTGCGCTCCGCGGCGCCTCGACAATGCACAGTAGTAGTCGCGGTTTCGCGCCCCCGCCGGCTGTCTTTCTCGATCCCTGACTCTCTCTCGTCTCCATTTTCCGGCCCGCCTTTTGGAGCGCGCGCGACCTCGACACACAATCGCGAGTCGATTTAAAGAGCCCCGCGCGCGCTCCGAATATCGCCGAGCTCTATATACCCGCCACTCGGGCTCTTATCAGGGAGGAGCAGTGATAATAGCTATATATGTATATATAGCTACCTGCGCTCTTGGCCGCTCTCTGGCGCGCGCGCAAGGGAAGGGCCGGGCGAAAAAGTGTGTTAAGGTGTGCGCGCCGAATCTAGTCTGTAGATACACGTATATCTGCCTATCGAAATTGATCGACGGAGAGGGAGAAAGATAGAGTCAGTGCGAGAGAGTAGAGGAAAAAGCAGAGAGCGTGATATATACATATATATGTAAGTACAGGTATAAAAAAAGAGGAAGAGAGAATTGAGGGTGGGCGAGGAGGAGGCGGAGGTGGAGGCGGGAGGCGCAGGACGAAGAAGCTGGAGTCGCGATGACGGGCGAGGAGAGAAAGGGCGGAGGCGCCGGGGGAGGTAAGCAGGCCAACGCGAACCAGGAGCTGAGCTCCGATAACGCCAACAACCTCAACAACGTCGGGCAGACTGGCAACATCCTGGACGGGCAGCCACCGCCGGCGACGACGACGCTGCTACAGCAGAACGGGGGCCCGGAAAAGGCGCCGGTCGTCGCTGGGACCAACGTAGAGACGCTTCCGCGAACCGGAAAACAGGCAAGTCAACTCGCTGGACGAGTCCTCTTTTGCTTTGCTCCTTTTCTTCTTCCTTCTTCTCTCTGTTCTTTACTCTTGGTGGGCTTTTTTTTGGTGCTTTATTATTGCGCATTCCGTGGAGAGTGCGTTATTCTAAGGCTATATTTCAGACGTGTAATCCCTTTTAGTGGTTGGGTTGGGAGAGATGGGAATTTTTGGCATTCATTATTTCTTTCGAGATTGCTTTTGAGAGTATTCGCTGTTACACAGTTTCTGGGCGCGCATGCGATCAATACCCTGCGATCCGTTCTTACAAAAGTAATGAATTTGTTTTGATTATCGTCTTTTCCTTTCATAAATTCGTTTTTGTTAATGTTATAAATAGCATTGAGTTAGAAAGAAAGGATTATTTTTAAAACTAATGTGAGCGGAAACATTTGTCCATTAGTTTTTAGTCATATTATAAATAAATGTTATATTTTATTGTATTACAATTCACAAGTAATTTTATACGACTGCTAACTGTATTGAGTTTTAATCTACAAGCGTAATTGCAGTCGTTACTACCTAAGACATAATTTTATTAAATAATCCAGAAACCTATATATAATAATATTCATATTCGCAATTTGGTATTCTTCATTAATCGATAAAAGTCATCCCGGCGTCTTTACACAAGACTTACAGCGCCCGTACGAAATGCCGTTACGAAAGCGGAAGAAGAACAGATAAAACTCGTTACAAGAACGCTCCGTAATTCACGTAACACACCGCATTCTTTCGATTCCAAATAAATTTCCCACATCCTTCAACACTCCACAATTCCCACCTTACATCCGAACCCTCCCCACCAACCAAGGAAAATCCCTACACCCTCGATTTTCGTATTGCAAAACTTCGATTCCAAAGTTCAAGGCCAGCTCCTTGTAGGTACTCACGCACACACACACACACGATTCGTTGCCAAGGCTGCCTTCGTGCGCCCGCGCTCAGGCGGGTATATTTTTACACGATCTCACGGATAATTCATC
>JAPYZB010003456.1:0-10820 GCA_030522745.1 Eupelmus kiefferi | reverse complement strand
AAGTTTATAAAAAAATCAACATATTTAAAACAAATTCGTAAAAAAATTATATACACACATGTTTTATCTATATTCTTTATTAATTTTCATAATTCTTCGTCCAAAGACGAAGTTTTCACAAACAAGAAAATCGATAACAAATATAAAAGTACTTTATCTATTGCTATCTAAAGTCAACTATTTGACTTTATCTTCTCTATTAAAAAGCTCACACTTTCAAAAACAACTTCACTCCCCCCCAAAATACCTCATCCCACCTCTTCAAATCAAATTCGATTAAACTTTCCAAAGGCATCCGATAAGCATCTATTCATAACATTATTTAATCAACAATCTCCCCCAACAATTAATTAAATCTCAACAAACAAATAATCAAAACTTAATAATCAACAAATTCACAAGCCTCAACACTCGACCTATAAACTCGTCCGACAAAACCAAGCCCCGATAACAAAAAATAAAATAAACGAAAAAAAAAATAACCATTACAGAGTATCTGGCGCACGGCGATTACAACGTAATCCTCGTTAACTGGGAGCCGCTGGCTGCGAGCACGTTCTACCTCGGCCCGATGCGCAACACCGGCAAAGTCGGCGCTAAAGCGGCCGAGTTCATTGATTTCCTCGTGCGCGAGACTGGTCTGTCCACCGATAACGTACATTTTATCGGTCAGTATATTTTTCGAGGAGAGCCGCTCGCCTCGAGCTACTATATGTCTGCTCGAGTTAACTCGATTACTATACGGCTTTTTATTGCCCGCGGGCACTGGTTTTTATCAATGAAAGTGATTATTGTAATCTGCGAGTGCGGATCTTTTTGCCGTTGATTTTTGTAGATTTTTGTTTGTGGTTTGAGAATATGAAGATTTTTATGCGAGTGGGTTTGATAAGTTGTTGTCATTTTGTAAAATTTTTCGAAATGTATAATATACGTTTTTTATGATACATGAGTTATAACTTTGACTGTCTGAAAGCTTCTATTTTTTCAACTGTCACGGTCAGAGACGCGCTTTGTTATTGCTTTGTTTTCGTAATTTTAAATTCATTAAAATGCATAAGATTGTGTAAGAAAACGGATGAGCCGGAATATTTATGACCAAACTTTCAAATTTTTTACACGTTGAAAGCCCACTGCTTAGTCTAGACATTTCTTGAGCAACCAACTTATAAGTAGAAACTGTTTTTAAAAAGTTTAAAACTATTTTAAAATTAAATAAAATTGAATAAATATTGTCAGTAATTAAAAACAAAAATTTCGTTTCAACCTAAAGCAAATTACAATAATCATACAACTGAACGATAAAATTTGTATATATAATATAAAAGGTCATTCACTGGGAGCGCACGTGGCTGGTAACACCGGCGAACAGGTGACCTCCGGAAAGCTCAGCAGGGTGACCGGACTTGATCCGGCGCTTCCGGGCTTCCATTTGTTGTCACAAGATAAGGGACGACTCGATCCCACTGATGCGAAATTCGTGGATATCATACATTCCTGCGGCGGGATCCTCGGATTTATGCAGCCCTTGGGTCATGTAGATTTTTATCCTAATGCAGGTGTTGCGGTGCAACCTGGATGCTGCTGCGTACCCGAATTGATCGGTACGAATTTATACATATATGTATCTATAGATAGACTTTCAATATTTAGGAAAGTGCAGATATTTTGTTTGTGGATGGAAGTTTGCTTTAGAATTGCTTTAATAGTTGTGTTTATTACTACTTTGATTTTTAAAGAAAATTAATAACTATAATTTTGAAAACAAAAGATAAAACTTTAATTGTTTTGATTAAAAAACAAATCTTTTTTAGGAAAATTCAGAAGGATCATTTTAAAATGGTACATAAAACTTAAATATAATAACAAATTATTAAAATGTACTTAACTATAATGAACACAAAAGTTAGCATCATATTGCAATCAAAAACAAAAAAAGGATAAGCAAGCTTAGTTTCAACAACAATATCGATATGTTGCAATCACTCATTTCACATCATAAATATATTTCTAAAAATTATCTAAAATGCATTTATCATTAAATATATTCTTCTATTTTTTCTATATATAACTCTTGATCTTCGAATTCGATTTTCAGAGGCCTGTAGTCACGGTAGATCATATCAATATTTTACCGAGAGCATCAATTCCAATGTTGGTTTACGTGCAGCGCGATGCGAAACTTGGAATAAATACATGCAGGGTGACTGTGAGAGCGCGGAAACTGCTTTGTTAGGAGAGCACGTTGATCAGTCAGCAAGAGGATCGTATTTCTTGAGAACGCGGTCCGAGCCTCCTTATGCTTTGGTCAAAGAAGTAATCGACAACTACGTTTGAACAATACGGATAAAAGAAAAATTGTTAAGCTTTATATACTATATACATTTTTTATATTCTAGTTTCTAGAAAAACAATTTATTCATTTTTAATTCGAAACTATTACTTTAATAAATAATTACATATGTTACACTTCGAGGTATAATAAACGATCCACATACCACAAATCGGACCCTTCTCGTCTCGTTTCACTCCATTTTTAAAGTACATCTAAAAAATTTTAGGGCAGATTCTCTATTCCATTTTCTCTGTTTTTATCCCTATCATTCTTCATTTAGCTAAGCAGTTTTTTTTCGCGTGGGTGGGAATGAATGCGTTAATTCGTTTTACTTATATTGGCTTGTACAGCAGTGTTGTCACGTATTTTTTACGATACCGATGAGTCGCCGAAAGCACCATTACACTATCTTTAATACTTAATGCATACAAATGATTTAACATAACATGATTAGGTTCTGGTAGAAGCGTTGGTTCACACTGTAAAAATATTATTCGTTATTATTACACGCAGTAAAATTTCATTAATTTAAATTTTAGTTTTAATCATTTACCGATAAAGGCGTGTCTTTGTTAAGAATAACTTGTAGTAAATGTGGTGGGAGAATCGGAGGCCCAGGAACTTTTTCCCAAGGTTTATGTGGTGGGATATCTTGTCCCCATTCTGTTTGGGCAGTACTAATAATGCCTTCGCTGTCCTTAGCAAGTGCTTGGAAGACTTCAAAGTCTGAGTTTTTCACTGATACGCAATTATTTTTAGAACCCATTCCATTGTCAACTATTTTCTATAATTAAAAGATATCATTAAAATATTATTCAATTGATTAAACTGTCTGTTGTAAAAGCTGCATATTTACAGAGAAACGTTTTAAAAGAAACCATATTTATTTTTACTTGTCACTGAGCTAATTATTGAAGTAAATTTATCAGAACTTATTTTTGGCACAAAAATATAGTAAGTGAAATAAAATTTAATTTGTGCTAATAAAATGTTATTTATGATATTCTTAAAAATGAATCTATTCTTAGAATAACTATAATTCAATAACAAGATAAATTTGATTGATATCATCATTGATTGATATTCTTGACTTTAAACTTATTGATGAATACAATTGCAAGAGTGATAATATTTGTATTATTACTTACAAGGCCAGGATCATGCCTCCATTCTCCATCCACAAAAAATTTGTACTGGTGCTCTCCTTCTGGTAAATCTATGATAGTAACAAAATCTCCATGGCTTTTCACCATTGGCAAAGTTTTCCAGTCATTAAAAGTACCACTTATAAACACTTGTTTTCCACCACCTTCCCATTTGAACACAGTTGGTAACACTTTTCTGTCGCTAGGCTTTGTTGTTCCTTCAGAAACTGTATTGGAACGAGGTCTTGCACCATGAAAATTTGTTGTTGGCTCCTCCTTAACAGCTTTCTATTTAAGTAATGCAAGTTTACATCACACAAAAAATTTAAATTAGATTATCTAATAGTTATGCATTAAGGAAGATTATTAAAGTCCAATAAAAAATTTTGTATAATTTTGTTAAATTTAAATAAAATTATACAAACTAAGATTTATTATATAGTTTTAGCAGCTATAAATCTTAATACAACAGAAAATAAATTGATATTATTTTGTATCATTTCCTATATAGGCATTGTAATGAATATATTGCCATTATTATTAATACTGTATGTTCTTTTCTACATGTATATATAAAGGAAAAGACAATGTCATCTCTATTGTGATAGTTGTCTGGAAAGGTTGCTTTGAATTCAAAAATATTTTAAGAATGACATTGTTACTAACTACTTTTTTTAAAGCTAATTAGGGAAATATATAATTAATATTGTTTAAGGTTATAGCAATATTGTACTCCAAGTGTATAATTGAAAAAATGACAAAATATTTATTTTATTTAACGCATCTTTCAGTTAGTAGATTTTACTGGTTATTCTAGCATTCACATGATTGAAAGCAATTTAAAGGCTGAATACTAATGACAAGAAAAATAGACTTGTCACTGTTATTCATACCATGAATCGACTAAAGTCTGCTTCCTACAATTTCAAGCTTGACAATAGAAACAAAAAATCTCTGAATCCAGACAAACAATTTCAGTGAGCGAGCTGAGCTCACCTTTGAAAAATATGGCTCCTCATCTTCCTGAGAGGACTGAAAGACAAGTTTCTGGCTAGGCTTCTTATCGAATACAAAGGCCTGTCCGTCCTTGCCCGGGGACGGTGGTGGGTGCTCCTTCTCGTGCCTGTGATGACCTCTGCGATGCGAGACCTCAGCATGGTGATGGCTGACAGGCTGGTTGCTGCCTGCGTTACCCATTGTCAGGCTGCTCTATTCTAAGCATGCGAGACAGCCTAAGGCCAGCATTGAGAGGATCTCTCTGAATTGCCTCCTTCCACAATGCTCGACTCTATCTGCAATGCAAAGTGGAAACATTCTGACTACCGCCTTGTAACAACGCACCACGAGGTGTGTGTACACGTTCTTATAGCAGGCGCGCACTCTATATATACAGACACGCGGGATCGTCGACTTACCTCGAGCTGCGCACGGTCCTCACTGCAGGCCTAAGATCCTCATCTGCCGCGCTGACAGCACGGTAAATAAAGCTAGCACCTGCAGCCGTCCCTCCCCGCTTAAGCTTGCACACGTTCTACCAGCTCTCGTCGCTCTCTCGTGTTTTGGATATATCGGCCGTCCCCTTTGGAATATATATCAGCTGATCCCGCGGAGCGCGCAGCTTCGCCACTGCACTTTCACTGCTCGCTCTGCGTCCGAAAGCGCACGGCGGCTGGCGTGCGAGGTGTAAAAAGATGGCTACTATACACGGCGGCTGTGTATGTGTAGGTGCAAGCGCCGAGCCGACTCTGTGTATATTTTAAACTGGCTTGTGTTGACGCTGCGCCCCCCACCACTGGGCTGGTTTTGTTTACCGAGCGTGTTGGAGTTGAAGAGATGCGAGGTTGAGGATGGGAGGTGAGATTGATGAGAGAAAATTTTTGAGGTTTGAGGGAGGGTGATGCTGGATATGCGTAGTCTGCTTTCGTGTTGTTTACGTGCTGTCGAGGCACATGTTCGTCCCGGGATTATCATTTTTTTCGAGAGGTGAAGGTAAGGTAGGTGCTTTACTTTGTCGATTGTTGAGTTTGGTGAGGGCGATGAGCGGCTGAAGGTATATGCGTAGGTGAGGTGCGATAGTGGGTGGGCTTACCGGGGTGTAGTAAATTTTCGATATAAGGTAATGATTGATTGTGAAATGTAGATGCGACTGATGGTTATTTATAAGTTGACAATCATATATTTTTTATCTATTTAGAGCACTTGAGAAAAAATAGAACAGAGATTGAATCTGTGATATTAGCTTGTAGTAATAAAAAGAGTATTTTTAAATTTGTTTGTTCGGTAAGCAAAAATTATTGATAAAAATTTTAATTTACTTTGTAATCGATAATATTATAAGTGTGTCTATTGAGGCTCTAAATTTCAAACAAAAACGAAATTGTAATGTAACATTTGCATTAGAAAGAAAACGCAGACTTCAAAATTTTTGAGTATCGCTGCATAAATACCTAATTTTTTTTAATAGATTGAAAAATTTGTCGTTTATAGTTTAATTAAATAAGAGTTGAAATTGATTAATCTTTAATAAATTAAGATGTTTAAAACTTAGTTTATTCCAATTTCAAATTGTCTACGTTAAGGCGAGTTTATCTGCGTCCCTTTTCAAGATCGACTTACTTATTAACGTTCGTTATAAAAATTTTTGTACAAACTTGACCTGCTTTGGCATATAAAAAAATGTTTATAATACTATATTCTCAAACAGTCGAGTTTCGACATAACGTAAACATTTTTGTAACTATGCGTTAAAAAATTTTTTAAAATAACCTGAAACTTTTACGATCGTCGTAACTAAACAATATAAATTTATTTTAAAAGTAGAGAAAGTTTTGTAATAAGAAAACTATTTATTCCAACTAATTACATTTTAGTATTTAATATGTGACTTGAGCGGATTAAAACCTTTGATAATAACAAAATAAACAAAATAACAAAATTTGTTAGTGTTTCAAAAAATATTAAGATATTATTAAATTATATTTGTGTATGTTAAGTTACTATGCTACAAAACATCAATTAACGAATTTCGACATGAAAAAAAACAATATATCGATTAAAGGTATGCTCAATTTAAAAATAGATAACCACTAATCCTTTTAAACAATAAGCCATTAATTTCAAATTTTAAAAGACTTCACATACACTCGACACTCACACAAAACGTTCGATTTATACAATCCCATCAAAACTCAGTGTATGCCATAACCAAAAAAGCTCTCATCACCCAATGCACTCCTCCAGCATTTCCCTCCAAAAACCAAAACCCAACACCTCCCCCACCCCCAAAATAATTAAAAAAATCCCTCCCAAACTCAAAACCACCCTTCCCTCCACCCCACTCCTAAAAAAAAGAGATCCTCAAGAAGAAAGCGATCGATAAACGTCAATATGCAGGCCGCGCGCCACGAGCTTTAATAAGAGCGTATATAAGCCCGGGAGTAAGTACCAAGCCAGCTATAGCAGTCCCAGAGCAGTTTTACGACTCCGCGCGACACAGGACGTCACTTCGCGCGCTAGCTCCGCTCCCGGCGCGGGCGCGCACTGCAACCTCTTTATTACGTATATACACGCACGGCTCCGCGCGCGCGCGCTTCGTCCTTTCCTCCACTCGCGCGAATTTATTATTTATAAAGTCGGCTGCGCTACCGCTTCTTCTGCTGCTTCTTCTTCTTTTTCTCTTCCACCCCTTGTAGCTACTTTTGCCTCTCCTTGTTTTTTAGCGCGCGCGGCGAGCGCGATATTATCCGGAAAAGTCGGATTTTACTGCGTGTATCGATTTTTTTTTCTTCCGAGCGCGGCCCTCGAAGTGCGCTTCCTTCGCTCCTTTTTTTTCCAGCCCTCCCTGCGAGAGAGCGGGTATAAAAGCGCGGGATGGCTGTGTGTATATATATACCCGGGGAGTTATTGAAAAATCGAATGCGCTTTTACGAGTGCCCGATGTGTTCTCGTAATCTGTTAATGCAATTTTGTGTTCCTTCGTTCCTCTTTTTTTTTTATAGATTGCTTTTTGTAGATGGATGTAAGGCGCGGGTATATATGTTTAATAGACGTTTTCAGTGGGTCTTAAATTTTATATCTGCGATTACCGGCGAGCCCGTTTTAAGCGCATGTTTATGTTATAATTAAATTTATGGATTTTGTATTATGAAAATTGTAATTTGTGAGCGCCTACGACGGGGGCTCTCCTTTTTTTATAAATCGAAGGTCGAGTCGAATTTGCATGTCCTTATTATAATGAATTGTTATTTTAATAGATTTTATACATTGATTTTCTATTAAAAAGTTTTATTTTTTTTTTCATTAAATAGTTGTAGCGTGATGCTTGACATATACAGATAATATTTCCAGTAACTTATTACGCCTAAGATTTTGCTTTAATACACACATGAATTTTTAAAATGGAAAATCTCGATTCCAAATAATTCAATAAAAATAATCTTAAAAAATCTAGACACGTTAAAAATAATATATTCCTAAAATGTTTCAATTGAGAAAATTTATAATACAATTAGCTATGAGGAATAGCCAACGGTCTATCCGTAAATTTTTCCAATGGTAATTAGTATGATGGAATATGACGGTCCTATTCTGTTATAGTGGTACTAGCAATACCTTTGCTGACTTTGACGAGTTCTTGGAAGACAGCGAAATCTGATTTTTTCACTGATATATAATTGTTTATGACTCCCGTCCCATCGTCAACCGTTTTCTAAAACAAAAACGTTAGCAGAAATATATTATTACGCAATGTATAATTTAATGACTAGTCGAATTTGATCGATCTTTAATATCGCATTTTCATAAACTGACAATTATTTAGAAGCACTAATATAAGTTAAACTTGTAAATGCAGCTTTACTTACAAGGCTAGGGTCATGCCTCCAGTCTCCGTCGACCACAAATTTGAACTGATACTCTCCTTCTGGCAAATCGATGATAACAAAAAAATCTCCATGAGTTTTAGTCATGGGTAAAATTTGCCAGTCATTAAAGGTACCAGTAAGAGACACTTGTTCACCTCCGCTTTCCCATTTGAAGACAGTTGGCAACACTTTTCTGTCGCTAGGTTTAGTTATTCCTTCTGTAATCGTATTGGAACGAGGTCTGCGTATCGAAGGAAAATCGTTTGACTCTTCTTCTGCTTCAACTGCCTGTTTAGTTTTGCAATAATCATGTAACAAAAAAAAATTAGACTATTTAAGAATCCATAATAAGTTTTAAAAGTAAATAAAGAATCCATAACGAAATATAAACCTAACTAATTAATTACATTGTAAATGAATTTTCAAATAAATTATGGAATATTTAATTTAGAATGTAAATTTATATAGTCTGTTTACTTAAGTTACCAGACTATGTACCCAGTTATTTAGAAGTTCTTTATTTAAAAGGCATGAAAAAATCAAATAACAACAATTGATCAGAGAAAGTACAGAATTGCAAATAAAACGTATTTTAATCCAGCCTATGCTAGCATCAAACTGGCTCATATATACACATAATCCAACGCAGCCTACCTTTGAAAGCGGTGACTTCTTTTCCTCCTGAAAAGACCGAATATCTGCTGATGATGTTGCCTGCAGCCTTCTACCTCTTCGCTGTTGGACCTCGACAGTATTTCGGCTGACTTGCTGCGGGTTGCTGCCTCCGATACCCATTGTCAAATCAATAAACTAATATAAATACGCAGTGCGATTAACTGCCTTAACAGTCTCTTTACTCTCTTTGTAAACACGCGATGCTATAACGCAAACCTGATTTTCCCGGTTTTTAACGAACTTTCTGCGTATTTTAGTTCGATCGCTGCACAAGGTTTGTTCCGTATTCAATGGCCGATATGCGCTGACTCGATTGTAAATACAAGGTGGAGAAAGTAGATATTTGTTTATCAAAACGTTCGTGTTTTGAGTTCTGGACACTTTGGGCGACTACTGGTAGGTACATATACATCAGCTGATCCGTGCCTTTACTCAATTCGTTCACTCGAGTTTCGTCTTCTAGCGCTGGAACGTGCGCGCTCTGATCGTACAATTTAAATGATATAATAAACATATGAGTTTATATATTTTCTCTGCCACTTTGTTTACGGAATGAATCTCTCAGAAAGCGCTCAGAGCAGTTGTACTTAACAAATTTTCGAGCAGCGCAGTATTTGGTCGTGTAGAATTTCGATCGGTTCGCGACCTAATTTACCACGAAAAATTTCAACAGAGGTAGGTTTCGAACGCACGGCCTGATTAACGGGCTAATTAATTTTCTGTACTGATTAGAACCATTTTCTCAGAGACCAGATTTCTCAGCTAAAAAACTTACGACACACCTACATATAAGTCAGCAGAAACAAAAAAAATCGCTTTTCCTCGAGAGCCCGCAAAAGCAATCACTTACCACTCTTTATACACAGCAGGATGGCTTTCGAGGCTACATTTTTATTTGCTCCAGCGGATTAATTTCAATTAGCTACACAGCTATCGAGCCAGAGCCAGCTCGGACTATTTATCTCTCGGGCGGTCGCGTCGATAATGAAACACTTGCTCTCCGATTGGCCGGGGCATTTCAATCGATTGTTAAATGTATTTTCGCTATTTAATGATACCGATTAGATAGCGGTAAAAGCTGGGGATTTATCTTGGAGAGCGGACATCTGCTCTGGCTTGTCCGATTCCGCGATTCTCACACATAGTGCCCGCAGCCGCGCGCGAGTATATACATATGCGTGTTTTTACTTTTTCCGATGTTTGAAACTCTGTAAGTAATCGTCCCGATCCTGCTACACGCGGCTCTCGTGTGCTCGATTATTCTCTTACGCGCTGTGTGTGGGACTGCATTAGCGGGTAAAACATGGTTTGTTTGTTTAATAATTTTTTTATCGTTGCTTATCGGTTCGGTACCGTCTGACGTTCTGCGGGCTTAAATTTACTGCTTTCATAATTGTGGCTGGGTTAAACTTCGCTGGGGTCTAAATAAATTGCTTAATTATTGTTGTAACTAAGTTATTTGAATTCCTACACTCTATTTAGTTTTATCTTAATTAAATTATTTTATTTTATTTATTTGAGATATATGTAAACATATATCTCAAATATATGTTTTCAATGTATATAATCTTAAATAGAAAATTAAAATAGACCCTAATTAGGGTCTACCTTTATACTGCTTAATTAAATAATAGCTTGAATAAGCATTATAACTAATAACACAGAAATTTTAGGAATTCCGTAAAATTTTCTGTATTTTAGCATCATTTTAAGTAGAATTACACAAAAGCCCTAACTTTTTTATTTATCATTAAGAACTCCCAAAACAAAAGTCCGCAACATTTTTAAAATCAAAACCACACCGAT
>JAPYZB010003454.1:0-10361 GCA_030522745.1 Eupelmus kiefferi | reverse complement strand
ATTATTGATTAATGATATTTTTTGTTCTGCGCAGGAACTCCAGGACCTCGGGAGAGATCCACCTGCACAGTGCTCGGCTGGACCCGTAGGAGATGATTGTAAGTAGATTGATAAAATGGCTGCAATTGAGACGTGTAAAAGTTTAAAACGTTTATAAGATTTTCGGAGCTGGTTTCCTACTTATTGATGTGAGATTAAGTACAGATATAGAACAGTTCTGTAGTTACTCTTGCCAGCAAACTCGCTGTCATATAAATTACAAGACTGGCAATTAATTCAAACTTTCCTATTAATAAGTTTAAAAATTCATATTTTCAAAAACAGGAACAAACATTATTATTCTTTTTCTAAACATTTAGCTTCTGATAATTTTTAATAGGAAAACAACTAATTGCTTATCTCAAGAATAAAATTTAGCTTTTATCTATGAGAATCTTACACAGATCAAATTACTGTTTTCACCTATTATCAGTATCCTAAGAATCACATTAAAGATTTTAAATAATATTGTATTACTTATTTAATTATAAACTACTTAAATTCTAAATTGCATGGTACTTTGTGTCGTCAGTAGTCATGACCAAAAACTGTTATTGATCAAATATATATTAATTTGAATTTAATTTAATTTGAATTTTATTTTGTTTTTTTTTTTATTAAGTAAACATAAACAAATATATTCAAAAAGTTTTTATTATTTTAATGTGAAACTACATTGTTGTAAACTTCATGAAATGCATGGAAGTTATGCAAGAAAAATGAAAACGTAATTTGTATCACAGGTACGGATTTCATAACCAAGTAAAACTCAATGTTCTTTGTGCAAAAATAAATACAGATTATAGAGATAAAAATTTTTTACCATAAAGGAAAGTTTATTATGGCTGCTTCAACTGTAAATATGAGCACTCAAATTTCTTTGGTGCCAATTTCTCAAAAAGAAATTGTGATGTAACTTTCAATGTATTGCATGTCATAATTTGCTTTGTCAATGTTATTCTTATCACAATTTTCTTATTTACAAATATGTTTGATATCTTACAGTATTTCACTGGCAGGCAACAATTATGGGTCCAGTAAGTATTGTACAAAAAATATGTTTAAAGTTATTTAAATATATTAAATAAACAAATTTTAATATTTGCAGCCTGACAGTCCTTATCAAGGAGGAGTATTCTTTCTAACAATACATTTTCCTACAGATTATCCTTTCAAACCCCCAAAGGTATTTAGATGTTTTATATTATTACAATGCCATTTTTTTTCTTTTATATCTTTATAGATTGACATTATTTGAATCAATGTTATTTTATCATTGAGATTAGAAACTGTGTGAGTCATAGCAAGTACAATGACTTACTCAGTTTCTTATGCATGTGTTTAATTGCATTTATTAGTACTATAGTTCTAAAGCTTTTATGTTACAAAAATGATTATACTATTATTGAAATCCATCAATTTTTATGAATTTTGTATTTTTTTTTTGTTATTAGGTTGCTTTCACAACCAGAATTTATCATCCTAATATTAACAGTAATGGAAGTATTTGTCTGGACATTTTAAGATCGCAATGGTCTCCTGCGCTCACTATTTCGAAAGGTAAACAATTATTTATTATAAATTATTTGTTCAAATGAGCTGCAAGTATTTGTTTTTCTTATTTATAATGTAATTTTAAATAAAGAACAAAATATAAATATGTATATATTATTTGGTAAATGAAAAGTAAGATTTTTAAACAACAAAAAATTTAATAAAATTTATTTTTTACTCTTATTTGTGAAACAGATTAACAAATTAATCTTTTTCTAAGTAGAAACGTGCATAATACAAAAATAATATGAAATCAATACTACAAACAAATTCATGAACACTAGTATGTACTACTCACTACATACATACATACATATATATACAAGTCAATACAGTAGAATGTTATACTCTATAAAATAAAAGTTATAAAATGTGTATATAAAACTTTTATTACTTTTTCGTTTTATTTTTTCTATTGAATCATTAATGATATTTTTTATCTTATTATTTAAATAAACCTTGGAATAAAATAGAAATTGAAAAACATTAAATATTTGTGGCGAATAAATATGAAGTTGTTAATTTTATTTTCTTGTGTTTAAAATGTAATATTTGACATTTTATTTATTCTAACTAAAATGTTGATTATTGTTTATAATTTAATTGTAAACAATCATTATTATTAAGGAAATTATAAGACATTGGAAAGAAAACTTGATAAACATTTAGGCAGATAATTTCTGATACCTAAGAAAGATTCTTGAATCAGAGTAATTAATGTTCTATTTATTTTGATATAAAGTTGAAAATAATTATTGTTCATATACATAAAATAAAATAAATAATATTAATAATACATAATATTTAAAAAAATCGGACTTATAGTCGTACTAACAATGTTCGTGAAAAGCATTGTACTTCATTATCAGATGAAATTGTATTTCATTATCATTTCATTTCATTGTGTTTCATTATCAGATGAAATACAATACTTTTTATTTGTTGCCTTCATAATTTAAAAATCCAAATGCGAGTTTGTTTTAAAAGAGATTCTCTGTAAGATCTATGAATAATTTTTTTTTCAAAATCACCTGAACTCCAACTGCGCCAATTTCCAAAAAAAATGTAGGGACCGTCTATGTTTTACGTTTTATCGTTTCAAAATTCATTATTTTTCTTGAGAAATTTCAAGAGAATTCACCTAGGGTTTTTTTGATAATAGCATTTACAGATAATACCAAATCTAATTGTTCTCATAAATTGTCGTATTTTAAGTGATTTATAAGAATTTTCGTGTTTTGCCTTTAAATGCTATCACTAAGTAACATCGGCGACTCTTTGAAATTTTGCAATGAACAAAATGAACCCTAATACTTTAACATCAGACAAGCAATAAAGAAAATACATACCTTTACCGCGATTGATGCGTTGATAATTTTGAAAAAAATTGTTTCTGCATTGTAAAGAATCTCGTTGAGGTATGCTTACACCTACATTGAAAAATTGAGAAAAAGAAACCTATTTTTTCGTTTCACTTTTATTTTGAAAAAGCAGCAACGTTATTTACTTTATTTAATTAGTGAAAAAGTAACGAAATTTTAAGAAATTTTTTAAAACGGCTAAAAACGATTTCTCAGATTTGCTTCAAGGTCTATTAATATAGTATAGATTTGATAAAAGGAAATAAATTAAGGGTTACTTTTATTTTATTACTTCAATTCAGTATCTTCATATTGTCTTGACACTTTTAATTTTGCTATTAAAATGATTTATTTTAAAATAATCATTTAAAAACAAATTGAAATTGCAAATAGTCAACAAAAATAATTAGTAAATAATCAATATTTCCATAAGTTCATTATAGCTGCAGTTTTGACATTAATTTTTATCTTTTTCAAATCAATTAACAAAATAATGTAATTTTTATTGTAATAATCAACTCTTAATGTTTTAGAAAATTACTGCCTATTCTAATAATAAACATTGTGCACCATTAAATTCTTTTTTATTCTTTTATTATAAAGTATATTAAATATTTTCAACTTTAGAAATTAACAAGGTTATTAATAATGCAAAACTGTTATTAAATAGTGATTAATTTACTCTGTCAACAGTAATCTTCTTATCTATGTTACAGTGTTATTGTCAATATGCTCTCTGCTATGCGATCCTAACCCAGACGATCCGCTAGTACCAGAGATAGCTAGGATATACAAATCCGACAGAGAGAAGTACAACGAATTGGCACGTGAATGGACGCGCAAGTATGCCATGTGATGCGCCAATATTCGTTAACCTAAACATCTGTATGCCACCATCAAACAGTCCCAGCCTAAATGCCATTTATCAATCAGCACCGATTCAACCTAGCTATGGCTCGTCTGTCCTTTAAGTAAAATAATCAACATCACGTCGTCTAAATCAGACTATCGGGCTCCGCAGGGCACCGCAGGCCAGCTGTGATCGTTCCGTAGTAAGAAGTTCCCTCCTCCCTGGGTACCCTGCGAATTTCCATGTCGGTGCCACGATGGCAACTAAAAGGCGATTTACAAGGATCAAGGATAAGGTGGTTCATCTCTAAAATTAAAAAAAAATAAATTTGAAATCTAAAGATCGAGGAAGCAGCAGTAACAGACAGGAATAAGAGACAAAAAACCAACATATTGTTCGCTTTAATTTTCGCAGAAATAAACGAGAATTTTAAAATGAAAAATAATAAAACATAGGCGAGTGAAAGTAGGATTTGTATTTGAATTTAATAGTCTAATTTCTATGATCGTACTTATACCGCTGTAATCTTTGCATATATTACCTACTTTCTCAGTGAAAAAATGAAAATACAGAAAAACGTTAAACGCAAACGTAAGAGAATAAGGAACATAAATGAATTGTGCAAAGGAAAATAACTCCAAAATGGCAGCGCACCGATTGTTAGTTTTAAACGCAATGAGCGATCCACGCCCGTCCCTCGATACGATGCGGTCATTTTTTTTTTTGTAAGACTGGGCTCTATATATATAAATACTTCTGAAAACGATACTGATCTTGTTTTTTCTTTACTCTTCGAACATTAACTCGTTTAATTCCTTCTCGTTAATCTCTTTTTCGTATTTAAATAAAATATCTAAAACAAATTCTACAAGTAGCTCAACTGACGCGTCTGTGGCTTGGTTTATCGGTGTAACTGGTGCGTACGCGTACGCTTAGGCGTAAGGTTAAAAGATCATAAGAAAAAAACATTGAAAACTGATAAAAAAATCAATCTAGCTGTAACATGTTTCAATGATAATGTACTACATTTACAATTACACAGAGAGAAAGAAAGAAAAGGTAGTGTCGTTCTAAGTTGAGCTTTGAGCTTGCTAAGATGACAATGGGTGAGCAGATATAACATTCGTAGGATGAGATTATTGGAGCCGGAGTATTATAAGGACTGCTCGAAAGAGGTATTCTCAAAATGATCTGTACTTTCGATGAACGTACCTGTGTAATCTCGAGCGCTCTACTAAAATAAATACTGTACAATTCGCTGAGACTTTAATAAGTACGACCGTGAAAGAAAGAGAAAGAGCGAGAGAGAAAGGAGTCTTTTAAAAGGGGGCATTGGGTTGAACCAAATGCTGAAAGTCGTAAGAACGAAATCGCGTTTGTACTTGTAATTATAAGACTCTTCGGAAGTATATTGAAACTAATAAAAACAAAACATTTGTCATCGCCGTACTACAAATGTTATTATGTACGCCGTGTGACTACTTAGGTGTCAGGTTTTTTCGCTGGTCGTCTATTGCAGCATCGATTATAGCTTTCCTTTTCAATGCATATCGTGCGCGATCTTTCTTAGCAAAGCTTTAAAGTCTTTATCTTCATTATTTTTTTAATGTTCACAATGCATATATTTTCTGCAGTTCTGATATGCAAGTATTGCAATTGAAATTCATGTACAAAACAGAGAAAAAAAGTATAAACACTGTTCAGTCATTATATTTATAAATGTTTTGTTTGCTTACAAAAAAAGAAAAAAAATTTTTGGTATTGATATATTTTTTTTTTGTTTTTTTTTCTTTTTACCTATTTTTCGCTGCGATGTGGAGAGACGACCGCGACGATAATAAAAGAGCGAATTAAATAAATCAAGCGTCGTTGTAAGTGTTCCCATTCGATGCGAAGGTTTTTACTATTTAAGTAACTCTTTGCTTTGCGTTTGCATCCTCAGGATCGCAATGCAATGCAAAGTAGTTTTTCTTTTTTTTTATTATTATTAAATTATTATGTTTTGTGGATACGTACTAAAAATTAAATAAAAAAAGAGATAGGCTCTACATGTCGCTCAGTCAGAATAAACTAAAGACATTTTTACTATCAAGAAATCAGCGACACTGCGTAAAGTTAGCTGGCTCACAAATAAGGGAAAAGGAAAGAGAAGATTCATGAAATGCGTGAGATGATCATGTTTTTTGTAGATTGTAATCGAGAATAGATCATACAAGATGGTCTTTTTTTTTAATTTTATCACTTTTTCTTTCGTATCGCAGTGTGTTATTATCAGTTAAAATAAATAAAAAAGGTAAATTTCAAAGAAAACCAGAAATGAAAAATAGCATGAAAAAAATGGCAGCGAAAAATCTTTGTATTTAAGACTTTCCCCGATTAATCAATCACCTCTATTATAGAAAAGGATTTAAGGACAAAAAGTTGAAAAAAAGAAACAAAAACAAACATCAATTGCTCGTGTGTAATTACTATTGAAGACGCAATAATGAACATTTTTAATAACTTATCTTGTGTACATTCTAGCGTTTAGCCCTTTATATAAATAAAGTCCACATAACGATAAAAAAAAAGTTGAACAATTCTGTGCTTTTCCAGACATTAAAGCTGAATTTAAAGAACACCTAAAGCCGCGCGAGAGTTGAGGGACCGAATTTCTAGCATGCATTCATTGATTCGTGCCAAACGCGCAGCAGTAGAAAAATAAAAGGCCGAGAGAGAATCACGGCCTCGTGTATAAACAAAAATACGATCCGAGAGTTGATCTACACTAGAAAGTATCTAATTATACGCGGGCTAGTGTGCAGATGGGAATAAATTGAATTTCAACGATGCGTCGGCCTATAACTAGTACGCACAGACACACGTGGCGCTGCAAATTATTCGAAGGCTAACCAATGTCAGCAAGGTGCGCGCAGACAGCCTAGGCTCTGCCAGCCAACTTTTCGCGATTTCGGATAAATATCGTGCTCTTGAATGCCTCTCTGCGTATACAGCGTGCAGTTATGCTTTGACTATTTGGGGATCGTGCAGACGCCCACACCGGACACTCATCGTTACTTTGAAGTGAACGATTATGTAGTTTGGCAAGTTAATGATTTTGTTAATTGTGTAATTTTTAAACATTCAAACGGTAATATTATTAATTGTTTGAAAAATTGGTGTGATGTTTACGTTGTCGATTGCAGAGCATAAATTTGATAGTAGGGATAGTTTTGTACCATCACTTTTGATACGCGTGTATTGCAAAAGATTGAGAATATATTTTGTGATCGCGTTTAATAAAATAAGGTGAAGCAAGTATATTGTCTTCGTAACTTGATCAAGAAACTGCAGTTGTGTATTTTGAATAATTATATAAGTAGATTTCAATAACCGCTAAATTATGCTTTTGTAACTACTTTTTTCACTATTTTTATATAAAAGTAATTTGTCAACTCGGCGTCAATGTAAACATAGCAACAATATTAAACTTATTAATTCAACAGATTCAAAATTTCATAAAATAAGGACAGGTGATTTTATCCAGTAAAGCATGGAATTTTTATAAGATGAAATCTTTTACAAAACATAAATTTCAATTAAAATATCTTATACAATACTTGAAAGTCAAGATAATGAAATGCTCGGCAAAATTTTGTACGCTCATACAAAAATGAATTATTTTAATTAATTAAAAATAATTAGATAAATTATGACAGGCCTGTAGAATATATACAATATCGATCATCGCCAACTTCAAAATAACGAGAGTAGTCAATAGTGATAAGATTTTTCTCTTTCCTTGTAGGACAGAATATAGAAAATATTGCAAAGTGCTGACAAAAATCAGTTAGTAATCCCAGCAGAAAATTCGCACTGAGTGCAGTAAGAGCTGCATTTTCCGAGCAGCGTAGATCGTTTTTTTTACTTTATCGTCTGCGTTCTGTTTGCGCAATCAAATAGCGCTCTGTGTTATACCGTTAGTGCGCGGTGTACACGACGACTTAGAATTTGAAAATGAAGAAAATTTGCATTACGCCAATGCGAGGAGGAATCGAGATTCATTGACGTCAAGAATTGTTAGAATCAAAAGAATGACCCTCGCTGCGTTCACGACACAAGTTCTTTCATTCACTCTTGTATGTACGATCATTCTTTTGATTAATTTGATGAATTATTTTGTATAGGGAATTTCAAATTTCGAGCAGGAGTTTACGTTAAATCTAGCAATGAGATTGTTGGAACTTTTTATTCTAGTTTCGAGTATTGTTTACACGGGAGCGCATCTCGAGAGGAATTTCAAATTTCGTCGGCTTTTTTCCTAAGAAGCATTTTGTATTGAAAATTAATCGCCGAGAAATATTTAGGTCTACTACGTCGTAAATAACAAAATTAAAAGTACCACGTAAATAGCTGATCGAGTAATAGGAATTTTGTTATCTCTCTTCAGAAATGATCGAAAATACACTTAATTGATATCGATCAAACGAGTCAAAATAAATGTTTTCAATCAAATAATCAAAGTAGTTCAAAACAAATCCTTTATTATTTTTAAAATTTGTATTAGTTACAATTGTTTAAGTAAGATTTAGATAATAAATTTTTATTTTTAATTTTTTTTTTATTAAATCGCTAGGTTTTAATTATCTGAAATTTGAATATCTTGAATTTAGTAGTTTGAAGTTGTATTATTTCATGCAACGCAATTGAGATATAAAATTATTGTTATTATTTAATTATCGAAATATAAGTTGCATTATCTTCATAGGCAGTATAAAAGTAAGCATTTAAATTCCAAAGAATAAATGGAGTTACTATATTAAGAATATAGTAATGAATAGTAAGTAATTATAATTAACATTGCTTTATAGGTTTAAGTTTAATGATGATCTTTTAAGAATGAATTTTATTTTTATTGTTATAACGCAGTATTTTTTATAAGGTATTATGTATTTTTATTCATACATATTTATATGATGGATAAAAAATATACTTAATATTTTAAAAAATTTCTGTAATGCATTTGGATTCTACTAAACCTTGAATAATAATAAGTGATCGATAAAATATTTAGGCTTAGTTGGCAGCTATTAATAAATTAAGGCTCTTAATTATTCCATTCATATAATTAAAACAACTAAACAAGTTTTTAAGAAATTAATATTTTTTACAATTTACAAATTTATTACTACCTATAAATTAAGTTATAAAATAAATTTTCGCGATAAGTAACATCATAATATCTGTTAAAAATACAATTGTACCCAGTCAAATACTTACATAAGAAAATGTTAATGAATTAAATTTAGTTGATGGTAGATAATATTATAATTCTTAAGTGTAACAAAAAATAATACTTCAATAAATAATCAAATTCTTTTTACAATTTATCAAACATTTTATCATTTTAATAAAATAAACTATTTGGTATATGAATTGATTCCTCGGAATTATTCTTATTTCGTGAATAATTTCCAAGTGAAACGCGTGAAAATTCCGTAACTGTACTTAAAGTGTTACATAACACTTTATAAGCAATTCTCTTCTTCGTCGCCTTATTAGTTAGCCAGAATCTACATTACGATATCGCCAAACAAGACATTGAAAAGTTTTAATTTACAGATTTAATATCCTTTTTTTAAGTGTCTTGAACCAAAACTCATAAGTTTATTAGCCGGTGATATTTTAATATTGTATTAAAATTACGCCAAATGAAATCTTGCAACGCAAAATATTATTGATATTAAATTGATATGTAACGTTTCACCTTATTTATAAAAAAAAAAAAATTATTTACATTCTATCATTTTGTGAATTTAAATTAAAAAAAAATTAAGTTTATTTGGAGAATTAAGTAATATGACTTAAATAAACAACTAAACTTAAATTTATAAGGAATTTACTATTTTAAAATTCACTATACATATACTGAATAAATTCATGAAGGAAAATTCTGGATTTATTACAGAGCTTTCCACTTCTTTGAGTTAAAGATCGCTTCAATTTTAAAATATTCGCAGAGAGCGGTATAGAGACAAATGAAATTCCGATACGTATCTTATTACAATGATATCTGAACAAGTAGTTTCAGGACTGGATCTAGTCAGACAATCCAACCAAGATTTACAGATAACATAGTTTTGACAGCATTAAAAAACATTCGATACAAATAATGAAACAAATTCATACACAAAATGAATGTTTTAAAATCTATTAAGAAATAGCACTTGAGCCATTTGGAAAGTGTCTTATCTAAGGAATCAACCTTACCGACAATCACAAACGTAACAAAAACGTGTATTTTTCATTTCGACAACAGGTCCACCATAAAACAATCCTCGCTCCTCTTTCACAAAAACCACATTCCCCTCCTCCAACCCCAATTTTTCCCCTCAACAACCAATGAAACAAACCTACTCCTCCCCCCTCAAACCCAACCGAACCCCCTTAAAACTCCAACTTCAATCCATCCCGGAATTCCAGCTTAAAAACCATCTCGACCATACACACAGCTCCTCGGCGCTTTCACGCGAGTAGCCGCGCGTGTACATTTCCTACTTCCTACATCTCCGAAAAGG
>JAPYZB010003453.1:10173-20534 GCA_030522745.1 Eupelmus kiefferi | reverse complement strand
AACTCCAAAAACCCTCGCAACTTTCCTCTTATCTCATCACAGACCCAGACGAAAAAAGCTATTCTCGTCATCAAAATCAAATTATCAGCTGATCACAAAAGATACCAAACCACTTTTCGAAGCTACGAATCTCACGCTCTCCGCCCCGCAGCCTTCCCTACTCCTCGACTCCCCAACCGCCTATATACCCAGTGGCAGCGCGCAACTATACAATCGTCAATCTCAGAAAAGTCGCGCGTTACACGCTACATACCCGCCACATATATATATATATACCCACAATCAAGCGCGCATATCCCACTCTTTGTGTGCGTGCGTTGTCAGAGAGCTGTATATACGCGCGCAGTACGCGAGCCGAGCGCGAGCGCGGCTGGTTGGCGCTCATCCTCGTCATCGTCGCTCTCTCTCTCTCTCTCTCCACCCGTCTCCCTGTGTTTTTCAATATACACACTGCACTGCGCGCGAGAGAGCTGTACAACTCACCGAGAGAGCACTAAGACAGCCCTCCCAACGGTCATCCACATATATACAGAAAAAAAGCAACTGCGCGCCCCGCTCTCTCTCTCAAGATATATTAAAGGTTATGGATCCTAGTGGCTGCTGGGGTGTGGCTGCCGCGGCAGCATCCGCGATTTTGTAAATAATAAAGATCACAACACATCACGGAGCGCGCATCGCCGCCAGCGTGCAGAGAGCGCAGAAAGGCGGCGGACCTCTACGGATACTCGCTGCTGCTGGCCAGCTATACTCTCTCGCTCCCCACCTCACTCGTGCGAGCGCGCGAGTTTATCCGTCTCAGCGCGCGCGTGACGTCTGGCTTTTTTTTACGCACAGATAGCCGCGGAGAGCAGGATTCCTGGAGACGGCAGCGGATCTAGCCCGGCCGACGCGGTCTTGTTTTCTCCTCGAGTGCCGAGGGTGTCTTGGGTTTTGTGCTGCGGATAAGGAGAGCGTTGGGAGAAGAGAAAAAAATGCCCGAGGCGATTAGTTATCACGTCATGGCTGCTGCTGCTGCTGCTGGACGCGTTGACATCTGTTGATTGGAAGCGAGAGGAGGAGGAGGAGGAGGAAGGAGAGCCCTGGACTCTCAGAGTGGTCCATGATAGCCAAGGCTCTTTACCCTATGTGGGATGTTGAGCGCAGCAGGCACTCCTCCCAGCCAGCCCCAGGAGTACACCGAGATGTCTCGGCTGGCAGATTACTTTGTAATCGTGGGCTACCATCATGAGAAGGAGAGTGAGTATTCGTGTTGATCGGTTGATCAAGGCTTTTTTGGGTTTGTTTTGATGGTTGGAAGAGTTATTGACCATTGTCATTGATTGCAGGGAGTGGTACGAGCAGTGGACTCATTCTGCAGAGGTTCCCCGAGAAGGATTGGCCTGATACTCCGTTTATTGAAGGGATAGAATGGGTTGGTTTAATAATGTTTATGAATTGCACAATAGAGTATTTATTAATGTGTTGTTTTTCTTATGTTATGGATTTGTTTTAGTTTTGCCAACCACAAGGATGGGCCCTGTCCACAGAAAGACAAGAACCTCGGTTCTTTGTGTCTATATTAACAGATATAGACGCAAACCGTCATTACTGTGCATGCATGTGTTTCAACGAGACTGTGTCCATCACTCCAAGCAAACCAGTGGACGAAGAAGAAGATCCCGTAGATGGAGATAGTCGCAGTTTAGTTAAAACTCTACCAGCTATAGCTCATCATAGCATTATGTATGCCCCTAAATGTTTGGTTTTGGTGTCCAGGCTTGATTATCTAGAAACTTTTCGTGTAAGTACTACATTTATTGCATAAAACATAATTTTTAGTTGAATATTAAAAATGATTGCAATTTGTGGATTTGACTTTTTTCATTTTAGAATTGTCTTGGAATTATTTATACTGTATACATAGAAAGACTTGATATACCTTTAGAAACACTTGTTGGTAACATTTTGGGATGCATACAAGTGCCACCAGCTGGTGGACCTCAAGTTCGTTTTAGTATTGGTGCAGGTGATCGGCAAGCACTTCAACCACCAATCAGTCCTTCTCTTCCAATTACTCATACTAGTGTTAATTTGTTATTTCAACAGTTGGGTAAGTATTTATTTTTACTCATTAGTCATTGTATCGATACAAGGAAAGGCATTCATTGTTATCTTTATATGCTATTGCTTTTCAGGTATTCGTAATGTTTTGGTATTATTCTGTGCTGTCATGACAGAACACAAGATTTTATTCCATTCGGCAAGTTATTCGAGATTAACAGAAGGATGTAGAGCGCTTACTGCACTAATGTATCCATTTCGTTATACTCATGTATACATTCCACTTTTGCCAGCTGCTCTAGTCGAAGTGCTAAGCACACCCACACCCTTTATCATGGGTGTTCACAGCTCTCTAAAATATGAAGTTGCTGATTTGGTATGTTCAATAAATTAATATTTTTTAAAAAATCGGAAAAAGATGTTTACTTCTCTACAATTATGAAATAACTTCAAATTTTCAAAATTTAATAGAATTTAATCAATATTATTTATTTTAAGATGGATGTCATCGTGGCCGATTTAGACGGTGGTTCAATCATGGTACCAGATGGAGTTTCACTTTCTCTGTTACCAGAACCCCTTCTTTCTCAAACTCAAGATGCTTTGTCCTTGGTTTTACAACCTGAGTTGGCTTGTGCCGATTACGCATTTCCACCTCTCGCTACAAGAGCACCTCATCCGCCTATGTTGGACAAAGAACTTCGGGCAGTTTTTATGAGAACTTTTGCACAACTTTTACAGGGTTATCGTAGTTGTTTGACGCTTATACGTATTCATCCCAAGCCAGTCATTACGTTTCATAAAGTGAGTTTTCAATGGTTAATTATTGTTTACAATATTTTCGAACTAATTATCTTAGAAAATTATAATAATACGTAACTAACGTTTATTTTAATTGCTTGCAATTTACAGGCCGCTTTTCTTGGAGAACGTAATTTGACCGATTGTGATTTCACGACGCGCGTATTAGACTGTATGTTCTTCACATCTTTTATAGCCGATAGAGGCCCGCCGTGGCGAGCTTGTGATGTCTGGGACGAACTGTATAGTAACTTGAGTGATCATTTGAAACAAGAAGCTCAAGATCATAGTAAGTTTCTACAAGGAAGCATTTATATTTTTCTAGCGTTTATTTGCTTATTAAACATTGTATTCATTTTTTTCACAGGATTATTATTAAGTCATATTCAAGAATTAGCACAACAATTATACACTAACGAAAATCCAAATCCTCAGCCGTACGTTCAAAAGATTTTAAAACCTCCAGAAGGAGCTTTTGCGAGAATTCATCAGCCTCCTCTTCCACGCATAAATCCGGAAACTGTACAAGCTATAATCGATGAAGGTTTAGCTAAGAGCAATCTCAAAGTCAGGTAAGAGAAAATACCTTGGTATTTTTAATTTATCAAAAGAAAATAGTCAAGGCTTTTTTGCTTTGATAAACCTCCGAAATAAGTTTTAACTATTTCATTTTTTGAGTAGATTATCCTCACTGAGGCCGATCCAACCACGCATCGTACCTATGGGTCCTCATATATCAGTTGTACATGATACGCGGCACCTGGTTAGCAATTCTGCTCGCCGCCTTGAGGTTCTGCGCAGCTGCATCAACTGCATATTTGAGAACAAAATTTCTGACGCGCGCAAAACCTTCCCAGCCGTTCTGCGCGCTCTAAAAAGCAAGGCGGCCCGACTCGCACTCTGCATGGAGCTTTCCCAGCATGTGGTGGGCAACAAAGCAACGCTAGAGCATCAGCAATTTGACCTCGTCGTCCGGCTGATGAACTGTGCGCTACAGGACGACTCTTCCATGGACGAGCACGGTGTCGCTGCTGCACTTTTGCCGCTCGCCGCGGCATTCTGCAGGAAACTCTGTACTGGTGTCATTCAGTTCGCGTACACTTGCATTCAGGTAAATTGCCTAAAAATAGTAGAGAATATCTTAAATTACGATCTGCTAATTATCAATTGATTATTATAGGAGCACGCGGTCTGGCAAAATCAACAGTTTTGGGAAGACGCCTTTTACCTGGACGTACAGAAGGACATCAAACGACTGTACTTGCCTAGTGAAAATAGCTTGTCTTCGAGACTAAACGACGGGGTTTTAAGTCCCACGAGTCCAAGGGACAACAAGGACTTGATGGGATTTAGGGATCGAACGCTTATGTACCGTGGTCAGGAAGCCTCGGCTCTAGAGATCGCCGCCGAGCAGTTAAGAATAGCCTCATCTATTAGTCCAGAAAAGCAGCGCGAGCTCATCGCTAGTGAAGAGAGTACTCTCTACAGTCAAGCGATACATTACGCTAATAGAATGGTCAATCTACTCGTGCCATTGGATATGGGAGCGAAGACTCATCATCGGCAAGATCATATCTTCGACGATGAGCGCGCGAGCAATAGCATCACAAACAGGTACTTTTATTTTTTCATGCAAATTTATGGATTAAATTAAAAGCGTTAAAGCATTCTACATTTAAATACAAAAAATTATTCTAAAAGTTTTTGGGATAATTTTGAATTCCAAAAAAAGATTATACATTCAAAATAGAAATTTTCTCATACTAGATGTGGGATGTGAATTCGTTCATAGCTATAATTTTGAATAAGCAGAAGCATCTATGACTCAGAACTCTTACGAATAGTAATGATATGACGTAACTTTATTAAGAATTCAGTGATTGAATTACTTTTCTTGAAGACAAATGCACATCATTTTTCTTTTCTTTTTTTTACACAAGTTTTTTTTTATGCCTACTGTGTTTTTACACATTGTTTACTTATATCCGTTTATTTTTCTCATATGAATAAACCCCCTAAAATTTTTCTTTACAAAATTTGTACTTTTTTGACGTTTAAAAAATTTTTTTCTTTTATCTTTCACTTCTCTATAAAAATATACAGAATTCGATATTTTCTTGAAGCTTAATAGTAATTTAAGATAAGCACAAACTTTTAGGACGTTATCTTAATTTAATTGAGATGAATGAATTAAATTGATAAATCGGAAAAATTTCATTACTTACAGCGTTGCCAGTGATAGCGGCGATGCGGAATCAGGTTTCGAGGAAACGGATCCCGGTGAAATGGGCAGCGCGGTCATCAGGATGGTTTCGCGATTCGTCGATCGCGTCTGCACCGAAGGCGGCGTCAGCGCTGAACACGTTAGATGCCTCCATCAAATGGTACCTGGCCTCGTACATATGCATATCGAAACTTTAGAAGCCGTGCACAGAGAAAGTAAACGGTTGCCTCCTATTCAGAAGGTAAGTGACTATGTTTAAGTTTAAACTATCATTTAAAGTAGTATAGTAAAAATTGTAAAAAAAAAATTTTTTAATTGATAAAATAATTAATAATTTTAATTAATAAAATTCATTTTTTTATCTAAAAGAAAAATATTGCTAAATATAAACTAAAAAACTAAATGTCTTGTTCTAAATGATAATTTGTAAATATAGAATCATTGAAGCTATCGTTCGAGAAGTTTTTTTGAAGGTGAAAAGAAATTGATCTTTACCGAACCAAGATGACGTGTTAATGACGGTTTATTCATTATGTTCAGTCGACATTTCGGAGTTTCTCCAGCCCCCCTCTTTATAATTGTAAAATATAATAATTTGTAAAATTTGTTTTTTAAGAATAATAATGAGTGTTATCATTTTTTTTTAGCCGAAAATATTAACACCCAATATGCTACCTGGAGAGGAAGTTATAATGGACGGTTTGCGCGTATATCTCTTACCCGACGGTCGAGAAGAGGGTATGGTCGGTCTTCCGAAAGGACCACCCTTTTTACCCGCAGAAGGAGCAATCTTTCTTACAAATTATAGGATTGTTTTTAAGGGAATCCCATGTGATCCTTTTGGTAAATAATTTGTTAAAATTTATTATCCTTCACAACTTACTTAATCAAATTTAATAACAATAACGTTTACTTCTATCAGCTTGCGAGCAGATGGTAGTTAGAGCTTTTCCAGTAACATCATTAACTAAAGAAAAACGAGTTCCTGTTCATAATTTGGCTCATATCGACCAATGTCATCAGGAAGGTCTTCAGCTTAGATCATGTACTTTCCAGCTAATAAAGCTAGCATTCGACGAAGAGGTGACTCCTGAAAACGTTGAGACTCTGCGTAAACTAGTTCATAAAGCGCGAAATCCTCCGCATATTTTTCATCATTTTGCTTTTAGTGGGCAAGTGTTTGTCACTCCAACTGCTCACAATAAAGGAAAAGAAAAACATGCTACTCTTAAGTACGTATAGTCTTAATTATTATATTTATTACCATTATTTTGTATTTAATTACCAATGGAATAAAATATTTATTATATTTTTTTAGGGGTTTCGCTAAGAAAACTCTGTTAAAAACGGCTAGAAAAGCTGGTTTTAAACCAAAACAATCCTCAAAAAGGCAAAAGTATGTTTTGCCAAACATGAATCTCACTAGTAATAATAAATACATGACATCTCCTGGTCGAATGAGTTTACCGATAACCGAAAATAATGATTTGAGCCATGACGACGATTTAAGTGGTAAGATTGATCAACACAAAATCGCACAATTTTTTTAATTCGCTTATTTCATAATCTGATTGCCTTTCAGTTGACGAATTTGAACTACCAATACCAGGGATCGTGGTTCCTCCTGTAACAGATGCCAAAACTTTAGAACGATTATCGGAGCGAAGTTACGTGAGAGACTGGTATCGTCTTGGCTTGTGCTCAAATGGTCCGCAGAATAATCGACGAAACGAGCCATTTCGATTGACCTCAGTTAACTGTGCCTATATGATATGCAGAAGCTATCCCGCTCTATTTATAGTTCCTACCTCTGTGTCAGATGAAAGCATCCGTAAATTTTCTAGATTGTATAGACATAATCGAATCCCGATAGTGACTTGGCGCCACCCACGAACGAAAGCTTTGTTAATTCGTGGCGCTGGTTATCACGGTAAAAGCGTCATGGGAATGCTTAAAACACATCCGACGTCTGGTGGAAATCTTAAAGGTATAATTTAGTTTTTTTTTATTATTTTAAAAATTTATAGTAAAATATTTGCTTAGCATTCCTAATATCATAATATTTAAAATAAAATTTTAGCGAATTCATCGGAAAGTACATCATCGTTGGAACAGGAAAAGTACATTACAGCTCTTGTTACTGCAACTCCGGTGTCAATATTACGACAGGGCTCGGCTTGGGGTATGTCGGATAGTTCATTGAGCATAGATTCGCTTCTGTTAGCTGCTGAAGACAGAAATGCGACTCCTGAACAGTCCCGGAGAAATCCTTTTAATAAAGCTATGGGTACTTTAAGGTAATATTAATTAATTATTATTAGTAAAACTACCTCATAAAAAAGCGATCAATTGTTTTTAATTTTTTTTATTTATCGCCCAAATAGTTCTTCTGGGGGTAAAGGTCCGAAAAATTTCGGTAGGTGGGGTTCTCTGAAGGATAAGAGGCAAAGCTCTCAAGCATCCTTGACATCGGCAAACCAAAGAGGGACCGTGAGGCATTCGGCTGACTCCGATAGCGGAACCGAGTGCGTTCATACGTTTCAACGAGCTGCTCTCTACATACTTGGCGAAAAGGCGCACATGAAAGTAAGATATTTATTGATATATATTTTTTAATAATTTAATTGAATTCAAAATAATAATGATAATTATTTTGTAATTTTTTTAAAGGGAGTTAAAACAGAATCAACACCGAAAACTGATTTTATACCTGTAGAATTCTTTGACGTAAGGCATACAAAGGCTGCGTTTAAGAAACTTGTCAGAGCGTGCGTTCCGAGCTCACCTAATTTAGAGCCAGATGCTAGTTTTTACAAGTAAGTTAACTAAAAATAATGCTATTTTTTACATCGAAGAGATAAAAAAATCCTTACAGATAATGGAGTAGATTTTAAGATCATTTCAGTAACATGCCACTTTAATTTCACGTTGAGATGCACATATGAAATTCCATATGACTTTAAATATTAACGATAAATAAAAATAAGTATTAGCAGTTCTATTTCTTGTTGTTCTTTTAAAATTACAACAAAAATATTAATTTTAGGTTAATAGAGAGTTCAGAATGGCTGCAACAACTGCAGAGTCTGATGCAGCTCGCTGGAGCTGTGATCGATTTGATGGACCTTCAGGGCTCCTCTGTGGCCGTGTGCCTGGAGGATGGCTGGGATACTACAGCAACGGTCTGTTCCGTAGCTCAAGTGTGCCTGGATCCGCACTATCGAACGATCGAAGGTTTCAGAACATTGATCGAAAAAGAATGGCTCGGCTTTGGTCATCGGTTCGGTCATCGCAGTAACCTCGCGGCCAACTCACAAACTACTAACTTCACACCTACATTCCTTCAGTTCCTCGACATCATACATCAGATACAGCGGCAGTTTCCGCTTGCTTTTGAATTTAACGACTACTATCTCAAGTTTTTGGCGTACCACTCGGTCTCCTGTCGGTTTAGAACCTTCCTGCTCGACTGCGAGTTTGATAGGGTTGAATGCGGAATTACGGCTGTAGAGGATAAGAGGGGTTCACTTACGAGTCATCATAAAGGTATTTAATCAAACAAATACTTTTTTATTTTCATAAAATGAAGATTAATAATTCAAAATTTTTATGTTTAAAGGTGTAGATACGGGTAGCGATGATGAGACCGTATATCCCGGTGGACGGTTAGCTGGTACCAATATCGGATCTAATTTAGGACAAAGTATATTTGATTATATTGAGAAGCAGCATGCCAGATGTCCTCTATTCTACAACTTTATGTACACTCCAAATTTGGAACATCCAATTCTACGACCTGTTTCTCATCTACCTAGTCTGGATATATGGCAGTACTACCTGGAAGAAGAACTGGCGCATGGGCCGGCGTATGATCTTGAAATTATTCAACAAGATTCACAACAAGAGGAAGAGTCTGAAGCTGCTGACGGCATTGTTAAGAGTAATCGAAAAGTCGTCACGCAAGGGTAGGAAACAAACTATATTTAATACTTGTAATACTACTCATAGTGCATTGCATTTAACTTTGTAAAAGGATGTATCGCATACTATAATAAATGAATAAATATAAATTTCAGGTATAACAGCGTTAGTACAATGGTTCCGGATCAGTTTACTCATCTTTTGGAAGAAATCCATAAGCTCGAAACAGAACTTGGGCACTTGCCTCAAAAATGGAAAGTTTTATGGGATAAACTAGAATTACCTAACACCGATTCTCTAACTGTAGGTTTATAAGGATTAAATTTTGTTAATTAAAAAAAATGTTATTTTGTTAACTAATAATATACTTTATATTACAGAGACACGCATCATTTAGTACAGCTCTCGTAAGACATCACGGGCGATTAATTCATAAACGCTCTACATTAGAATTACTTTTAAGAGGAAAACTTGCCGGTGGAAGTACATCTGGAAATGAAAGCTCCGTCTACGTTCATCCTCATAGGTATTTATCACTCCAAACTCTTATTATCAGGAAGCCGTACAGTTCAAATTTAATGCTTAGATGGCTGTCATAAGACCGTCATGATTTTAATTTATTTGGATGTACAGCTAAATTTCTTATTATTACAACAGAAAATAATATACTATTTGTATGTTTAAGATTTGAAAGACTTGATACAGCTACGCCAACACACTGCGATGCGTGTTCAGGTGTTTTATGGGGTCCTGTGAAAGCTGGATTGAGGTGTGTCGATTGCGGACATGTATGCCATGACAAATGCGCTGATTCTGTATCCAAAAATTGCACAAAATACAAAGCAGTTGGATCAGATAACGTACAAAATCATACTCTTACTCGTAGCGGCGCAGACAATGGAAGCGTTAATTCAAGTAAGAATAAACTGCAACTTTGAATTCATCAATAATTTAAATTCGAATTTTTACATGATTGAATTGATTCCAGGTGTTACAACATTACAAACTTCATCGCAACAATATTACGAACAATTTTCTAGTAACGTGGCAGAAAATAGAACACACGAAGGATACTTGTACAAACGCGGAGCGCTACTCAAGGGATGGAAGCAACGATGGTTCGTTTTGGATTCCATTAAACATCAGTTGAGATATTATGACGCAATGGAGGATTCGAATTGCAAAGGTTACATAGGTAAGATTAAACTTGAGAAAAAAATTTAATTTATCCCTATATTTGAGTTTTTTTATAAATATTTTTATTTGACACAATTATAGATTTGGCCGAGGTCGTATCAGTAACTCCTGCAGCTCCTTTGCAAGCACCAGGAAAGAAGACAGATGATAAATCTTTCTTCGATGTAAGCATACTAAT
>JAPYZB010003453.1:0-10165 GCA_030522745.1 Eupelmus kiefferi | reverse complement strand
ATGTTTCATTATTATGTTTTAAAAGTAAAAATAATTTGAATAATATAATTAATTTCTCGTTTCATTTCAGCTTCGCACAAACCGTCGGACGTACAACTTTTGTGCAGGTGACGCAGCAACGGCACAAGAATGGATCGAAAAAGTTCAGGCGTGCTTGCAGTAGTGCCTCGAATACAATTTGTCTTTGTATGAAATTAAATAAGTGACTGATAGGATAATTATCCCGATTTGTGAGATACTTTTGTATAGTGTAATCGTAAACGTCGTGAACAGTAAATTTGCGTTGAAGTTATGATTTTTATTAATTAAAATTTATTAAATATTATTGTGATTATGGTATTTCAAATAATGCCTATGAAAGTGAATGTGGAATAGCATTAAAGTACGTTCTATCAAGATAACAAGAGTTAAAAACTTGTTCTAATTTTTATAAAGGTTGTTCGATTTTGCCTTTTTGACGAGTGATTACATAATTTATGGAAGCGTTACAGTTTTCTTAAAAAAAAAAACCTGTTTTCTACTTTCAAACAAAATGCGTACTAGTAATGATTATTAATCACGCAAATTTATAGTCTATAAGCTATGTATATCCATTGATATATCATTAGGATTGTTACTGCTAGATTTGCATTATACAATTTTGCTTATTATGGACTGTAAGCCAAACAAGAAAAGAAGAGTTATTAGCTTCTGCTTGTTCAGCTTCAAAGAAAAGATATCCTCATTCATAGCGTTAATTAAAAATTTTAACAACTTGATCAGCAATTGAAAAGAAAAGAATAGCGATCGTCAAGTTGTATTATTGTAACAGGGATAGATTAAAAATGGTAATCTGTCGCTGATTATTGTGAGTCTCGTTCAAAACTTGTACAAATGTTCTTGTATAAATGGCAATATAATAGACATACAGTGGATACGGAATAATTTATTTGTTTCCTTACTATTCTATCTTCAATTAAAAAACAAATTAAAATTTACATTTTACTTTATTTTTTTTAATTCTTAGAATATATTGAAGGCTGAATGGAAGAAGACCTTATCTGGTCTAACGCCTCAAAAATACCTTATGTTACTTATTAATATATAGGACATAGGGCGTTTTCGAATCGTTAGACCAGATAGGGTCTTCTTCCACTCAGCCGTCGATATACTATTATTCATTTTTTTCTGAGTAATATACTCTAAATAGTAGTAGTAAATCCATTTTTGACAAATATTTTTCATTAAAATATACCAAACAACCAGTTTAAATTAATATAAATTACTTTTGCAGATTCCTACTCTACAATATCGATTTTACCTATTTCAATATCGTAAAAAAAATCCATCCAAATTCCAACAAGAATTTCATGAGAAACCGCCTTTCCAATTCCCTATCTAGTAACATTACATAAAAAATCCCTATTGGCCAAACTGTCGCCCCCTCTGTCTAGTTCCATGTTTTCGCTTCGACCATTTCCTTTTCATGTCGTCGCGTCGCGTAAGAAACACGTGGCTGGTGCGATAATTCGTAAATTATACGAAAAATAAAGTCTGCATCACGTAAGTACCCATAAAAAATCCATCGTTACATGTCCCAAAACCCAAATCCTTCGAAATTTCGGATCGTCCAGGTCCAGGAAGTCCTGGATCAGCGCCGGTTACGCGTGTTTGCCCAGGCGGCTGTGCCAGTTCGTCTCGCGGTCATCGCTTTATTAATCGATAAATAACGAGAGTTTGGAGTTTAGTTGCGAAAAATAAGGTGGTGAATTTTTTGTGAATTTTTAATGTTTTTTGTGGTTGATTTCGATAGGGCCAAGGTTGGGAAATTCGCGATTAATGATGATCTAACCTATAAGTTTCAACCGTCTCGACATCGTCCATTTTGCAGGGGCCGTGATTATTTTGTCTAGTTTTACCTATATTTCATGTCTGAATATATCAACTTGTTGAGTTAAAAAAGCAATTGTAAGCATACTAGTGTATGTATGTACCCAGATGTTTACAAAAATATTGATATTGCTAAGTGTTTATGATTTTATTTTGTTTACGGTTAATTTCACTACAATGTGCAATGCCATAATTAACTAATATTCTATTTTATTTTATTTTTATTGTTATTTATATTATGCTTAACAATTGCTTTTTTATTTATCTCTAAAGTATATTTATTTTGATCAAAAATTAATTGATTCTTTGTTTATTTCAGAATGCCCCTTGCAAAAGATTTTCTGCACCCGTCTCCGGCTGAGGAGAAGAGGAAACACAAGCTGAAGCGATTGGTTCAAAAACCAAACAGTTATTTCATGGATGTCAAATGCCCTGGATGCTACGCTATCAAGACTATCTTCTCCCATGCCCAGAGGCCAGTTGAATGCGATGGATGCCGCACGATACTGTGCACGCCCACAGGCGGCAAAGCACGACTCACTGAAGGTTGCTCTTTCAGAAGAAAGGTTCAGTGCTAATTTTATTAAATCTTTAATTACATTCGATAAATAAAAAACGAAAACATGAAAAAAAGAGGAATACCAAGAGTTTTTTTAAGTTACTCCGAACTATCCCAAGCCAATGTTCCCTTAACTATTAAAGAATAGTTTAAGTAAATGTGAATAAAGATTCGTTTTAAAAAAAGATGAGTAATTTGTACATTTTCAAAATCACAATGAAAGGAAAGGTTTAATTAACATAATACAAATATGTAAATAAACTGGTTGTATATTTTATACATACATATCTGCATTTTGATGCCTTAATCATTATACATTTTATTTATGGAAATCATTAAAATTGAAATTTTACACAACTTGCAATATGCGGTCCTAAAAATTTCCGTTCGCAAACTTTTGTCAGGCACCAACACTAGATAATGTCATAATCAACAAATGTACATAAAACTTGAATATCAATGGAATGATTATAAATTTATGAATATAAAATAGCATTGTATGCTTGAAATATCCCAGGTGCAACTTCCACAGATCTTGATTTTAACGATAACTAAAAAGAAGAAATGAAAAATTTAAAGAATTTGTATATTATTTTTGAATTTTGATTTTAAATATCTAAGCTTACCAAAATATCTGGATTTCCTGGTTGAATTTTCAATTCCACAAGCACCCACACATTGTTTGTGAGTTTCAAAGACTGATATAACATATCCTGACCTTCCACATTCCTTTTTGCTATTGTAAAGACATTATTCTGTTGCATTTTTGATACTACTTGATCTGTCGTTAACATAATACCAGATAAAGTATACTGAACCTATAAAATAATACAAGAAAAAATACAAATTATGATTTGCAAAATATATTTCTTTATCAAAATAGTTTTCTTTTTACATACTTCGTTTTGAGCTGGAATATCTTTCCACGTAGAAAGGAATACCCTCTTATCTAACTGTCCATCTTCCGTGAAATAAACGTTCATGGGTACAATACAAGCAAAATAAAAGACATCAATGTTATTTTTTATCGCGACTTGGAGATTATTAAGAGGTTCCATTCGTTGTACTGCTCCAGAAGTGGACAAGAGTACGCTAGATTCTATACTTTGACCTGGATTCAATGGGGCTGGAACTTGCATTGGTACTGCAGGTGCTAATCCAAAGCTGTTTTTGTTCAACTGTATCGCAAAACCGCCCATTGGTTGCATCGCTTTATTCGTAAACGTCATATCCATACTTATTTGACCACTCCTAAAAAATGTTCATGATATTTAGTACTTGTAATAATAACTCGTAAGAACAGATCGTAAAAATAAGTCGACAAAAATATACATACTTCCTTGAAAACGTTCCCCAAATATCAAAACCTTTTCCTTTCTCTGCTGGTAACCAATTAACTTTCGGCGTTATGTAGGACGTCGTACCTTGAGTGAAGCCGAATATGTCGCCCAACAGTCCAGTTGTGGTTTGTGACACGGAGGGTTGCGCTGCTGCACCTGCTGTGTCAGGGGCTCCAAGTATGCCATCAAGACCGCTACTCAACAGATCTAAACCTAATCCCGTCGATGCCGGAGGTGCTGGCGGTACCATTGTTGGACCACCTGAAGCAAATTCAAAATTAATTATTTATTTAAATAGTTAAAATACTAAAAATTAACAATTTTTAAATAATGAAATAATTATTACCTATATCCATACTGAGTAGATCACCAATAAGCGAATCTTGTGCGGGTATGACTTGAGCCTGTGGTTGCGATCGTGCGGCTGGGTCTTCATTCGAATTACTTCTGGCTGGCAACGATTTCCTTGCTCCCGCTGCCCTTCCTTCAACAAAGGCCGTAGGCGGCTTGTGGTAAACTGAAGCCAAGCTGGAGATGTGACAGATGAGTTCGTCCAACAACGTTGGCTCCAGAAGATCCGTTTCCTCCGAGATCAGCGGCTTTTCCGCAAGCACGACTTCTTTGGCCGCTGCTGGATCCGTGCTGAGTAATCTCCAATAGATGAAACCCCGATCTCTCAAATCTGGATTGTCCGAGTCTTGCGTGGCGAGACTCAGGACTTGCTGCACCAGCTCTTGAGTGTCCGTTGGCCGCTTGAGGAAAAGCTTGACGATGGCGGTGAGCAGTTGCAGCTGCACCTGAGTATTCTCATCGTGGAAGCCTTCTAAAAAGCTCTCGAGCAGCTCGTCGGCGTTGTCGATACGTTCGGCATACTCGCCAATGATCCAGATCATGGAAGCCCTGGCCTCGGGTTCGTCTAGCGTATCCAGATTCTCGCAGAGCGTTGAGATTATGCTCTCGTACTTGTTGGGATACTTGCGGAATATGTCCTTGATGACAACTATGGCTTCTTGTACGACGTAGTTGACCTAAATTTTAAGTAAAAGATGAAATGAAACAATGAACTGTAAATAATGTTTTACTAGCGTTACTATAGATAAAAACGTAATATTAGCGTAGTTACTAATGTATTTACTAAATAAGTAGATTCAGAGTTGTTAGAGTACAATGACATAAAAAATATAGATAAACTTATACCTTTGTCTGAATGAGATCTAACAACGTCGATACGCAACGTTCTGCAGAAGGTTCAACCTTTATAGCGCAGCGTCCGATGGCTCTCACTGCTTTCCTTACAAAATCTACATCTACTTCCGTGGCATACTCCTTTAATTCGGACAATACTTGTGCGATGTTTGCTTGCGAAGCTAATCTGATCATGATGTCGAGTTTTTCTAGTTTCACGTAAATCGGATCATTGTATTTGACGAAGAATACTTTCATTTCATGTTTCAGGATATCTGGCCTCTTTTGAACAATGAGATTGATATTTCTAAGGGCAACATATTGTACTTCTGGTTCTGAACTCAAAAGAGTGACCAATGGTGGTGCCAATTTCTTTGTTAAAGTTCCCACAAAATCTGACTCTGATTGTAGCATTTCCATTAATTTCATCAGTACCTAAAATAAAATTTTTAATTTACGTTCGACTTTAAAGAAAAAGTTCAATAAAACTAAATATTAAAAAATTTACTTTGACTGCTGATAAGACCACGGCGGCATTTGCATGTGCCAAACGCGGAGTAATTCTCTCGCAAATACTTTGTGCCTCTCGATCATCTTTGGGTGAATAATTTGCAAGAGAATCTAGAATAAATACTTGACCCCATTCTGTACATTCATTTAAAGCTGTAAGAAGTTTGTTAATAGTCTGAGCATTCATTTCAACAAGAGGTTGTCCACTGGGACTGGACTCATTGATTTCTGATAAAGCAGCTACAGCATTTGCAACAACCTAATAAAAATATTTGAAGCCCATGAGATTTACCCTTATTTATCTAATCAAATCAATTTACTCGCAGGTAAGAAAATTGGTTATGATAATTACCATTGGGTTACTATCTGAAAGTAAATCCTTGAGCTGGTCCAAAAATCCTTGATCCTCCACTAGTCCAGCATTAATATCATACAGTTTAGCCACACATACTGCCGCGGTTTTTCTTACATAAGGATCCTCGTCCTTGAGGCACTTTCTCAGTGGCTCACAGAGGTACTCAGTGATTTTGTCCACACGAATGCAACCCATGGTACGAACAGCTAATGCACGAATCAGGGGGTTCGGATCCTCGCAGTCCTACGCAAAAATTGGTCACGCCAGGGATTCAAGTCTAGTCACAGTAATGGCTATCTATGTCAACTCAAAGATTTGACAGTATAGAAAATGAAATGGTACCTTAGTCATCGGAGATGTTGCTAGCTCCTTTTGCGTGTCAGAACGAAAAATGTCAAATTGGTCACCGTCACCATTGTTATTATTTTAGTTAATTACGTATCAATTTTATCACAAAAAAATCACATCGCATTTGAACCAGTCATTTTTTAAAGAGCACGATTTATTATACGTATAACAACTTGGATCTTGAAAAAATCTTATAAACATGTAATAAATATACATGAAGCAAAAAGTAAAATTTTAGTCAGTCACAACATCAATAGACAGCCTTGTAAAAATTTTAATGTACAAACAATAATCAATATTTATTAAGCTATTACAAGAAAATAACTTAAGTCTCTAGTTTATATGCAATCAATAAATCTACTTTTTAAAACTTAACTATTTTATCCCTTCTAGGGAGTATAATAATAAAGAATACTGATTCATATATTTATATAGCAAACAAAATATACATGCACTTGACCAAGCCAAACAAAAAGAATGACATAATGATCTACATCTATAAACACAGAAAATGAGAGTGCTCATGCACTTTTCTCAAAAGAAAGGAAATATAATTTAATAACATAACATATAAAAAAATTTATGCTTCAATAAACTAAACACAAAATAACTCATAATAAATTTAAATTTTTTACTTTTTAAATTATATATTATTAATTTTTCAATTTTAAATATTAACAGCAATGCAGTAAATTAAAAGACAACAAAAAACAAATATAAAATTAATAATAAAGCCCAATCTATAACTCAAATTTATGAGTTATTGATTGTTTTCTGTTCAAGTTATAAAAATTGCATTGCTATGAATTTGCTTTGGCAGAACATGAATTTTGTGCTATTAATATAAGATTGTGTTGACTTTGGACTTGGTTTCAAGTGCACATACATTACAGTGATGGGACTTTTACAATTTATAACTATACATAATACTTTTCTATTTTAGCAAGGTTCACATTAAGCTACTTCTTAATATTAATGAAACTTCAATCTCGTGCCCTTCAAAAAATAAGCAATCCAATCTTGTACCGTCAGAACACACTATCCTACACACTACAATGCAGATGGCTTAACAAAATTTACATTACAGTCAAGCGCAATCTGCATTTTAAGATAGAGAGACAAGCTATAGATCAATCTACAATTTTTGATTTACAAATTGAAAAAGCTTATTTATCATAATTTGCCTACAGCTTGTCTTGAAGCAAATGGATTTATGATTTCATGATATTGTTAGTCTTAAGTTAGAGGAAATGTTTTTATATGATTTATATATAAATGTATATATAAATGTGCGAATAAGTAAAGAATAGACATGAGAACATTCAAAATATATAAATAATTGAATATTTATATATTTGTAGTGCACAAACAAATGTGATAGATAAAAAATTAATGAACTTGAAGATACATTACCTTAACAAATGTGTTGACTGCCATAATTGCCATATCTGGCTGGCTTTTAGCATAGTTCATAAGATAAAGATACACCAATTTCTTCAATTCTAGATTATCTGTCTGCATGCAATTCACTACATCTGGGAAGAGTGCTGAAACGTCTTTGCCAACTGTCATAGAGGCAATGACCTGAAAATCGTTCCAAGTTTTTCAATGACAATAGATTTAACCAAAGTGATTAAACGTAAGGCACTCGTTGGCATGAAAAGTTTTAAACAAGCTACTGATACAAAAGTTACCTTTTTCACAGCTTCCTTCTTTTTCTCTTTTTTGTCATTATTGAGCTCTGACTTTAACTCAAATATCTCTCCCTTCTTAGTGGTAGTGAAATACTTGGAGTCGGTCATTTTTGCTGTCAAAACAAATAAAATAAATGAATAACAGGCACTTGTCGAGCGAGCCTCAAATCTACACAAAAAAGCAACTATTCCACATTAAACTCGCGTTAACAACAAATGTACTGCTCGGATACAACCAACGATAGAGTAACACATATAGAACAATTATTCGCCTGGTGTATACATACTCGTGTGCACACAGTTCATGCGTGCACCTTACACATATATACACCCACGAAGAGGAGACATACACGTATAGTTTATCACAGCAGGGCCATTGCGGATCAATGCTCTAGAATTAATAAATCTCGCTGGGCCGGCGGTCACCTCTCCGCAGAATCGATAATCAATCTCAAAGGGGCTGGCAAAAATCAGGTGTGTTAAATCTCAAAATGAAATGAGTGAGCGTGAAAAGAATGCAATAATGAAACGACTCTCCGGCAGGTATAGCTATATACCCAGCCAACGACGTACCGAAACGCTCAATACGAGCCGTCTCACACACACACAGACGGGCGCGCGCGCGGAAATGTACGTTGCAGATATATATACAGCGAGAGTGAATGCATGCAAAAAGGGAGGAGAGAGAAAGATGGTCGTGTTGCGAACTGCAGAGTGATAATGAGACAGTTGTCGTTAGAAAATTCAATGGGCGACGTACGCGTTTGCAAGTAATACTGAAACACTTTGAAGAGATTATCACCTGCGACTGGGCGACCCTCAATTTAACAAACACACACACAAACCGCTCGCTTCGCCGCGACACCAAGTGACAGCCCGTCCTCGTCTCTAATCTCTCTCTCTCTCTGTGCGACCGTTCGCCTCCTCGGTCTCCGCTGATGTGTGTATACGCCCCCCTATCACACCTACCCTGCTGGTAACTGTATATATAGAGCAGGCCGCAGAGGAGTCGACTACGTCGGCGCAGCTCGCGGTTTCTGATGACGTATGCTTAGAGGATGGATTGGGTATAGGGAGTTTTTTGCGGCTTTGGGGGAAGAGAAAGACACTAGGATGATGGAGATTGTGCGGAGGCAATCGAATTATTTAATTACGGCTCGTTTAGAGCTCGACCGCTGAATGCGACGTTTTTCTTATGTAGGCTTGTGCGCAGCTTTATTTTCGAGATTGGAAGATGGAAATTTAATTCGGTCAATTGCCGTCCTTTTATGCGGAGAATTTGTTTTGAGAGTCGGGGGTGAAGAAGCGGGAGACGGTGCTTTTCGAGATTCTTTTAGTTATTTATTTCACCATAAGTTTATAAAATGTAACGTACATTTTTATACATTTATACACTATATAGATTCTGTTTTCCTTACAATAAATGCCATTTGACTCGAATCAAGACGCTATAGTGTCGTTTATAAGCCACTTCTTATATTTTAAGATTCTTCACGCAGTTTGAGTAATCGATCACAATCACATCTCGTCGCTGTGCATAAACGTGTGGATGGAAATTAATATAAGAAAAATTCTTACAAATACTTTCTCTTTTTAATGTCAGTACAATACTTTCACTCTAAATTATAATTTAAAACCTAATATGTATGAAAAAAATCAGATCAGCTCAGATCAGTCGTACAAATGCACATTTTTCTTTTAACTTACTAAGAGCACTTCAGCATTTAAACAATGCTATACGCATTATAAAAAATACAATATTACTATAATTAAAGTGATTAATCTTCTGTTCCACACACTTTGCAGTGCCGATAATCTTTTAGGAGTTTCTTTAAATCGTTTGAATCAGTGCATAGTCTCAGAGTGTACGATAATTTTGCTCAGTTCTGATTTTGTAAAATTTGTAGGAACCCACACTTATTACAATGAGACAAGTTGTTAGGATTATTCCACCTGAAAAACAACAAAAGCATTACAAATCTCAAATAGTCAAATACAAAAAAAAATAATCAAATTGCATATTAAAATCATCTTACCCATAAAACTCAGGCCATCAAAATGACGTCCCTTAGGAGCTGGCGTTACAGGTATTGAAGTAGTGGATGCAGGAGCAGCTGTAGGTTTTGGAGTTGGAGTTGGAGATGGAGGTGGTGGTGGTGCTTTGGTTGTTGTTGGTGATGGGGAAACAGTAGTAGTTGCATTAGTTGTATGAGGAGGAATGGGTGTTGTTGTTGAAGCCTACCAACAAAAAAGTGAATATATTAAATAAGTACTGAAAATTGTAGTAACTTCACCTGGTTGAATA
>JAPYZB010003451.1:0-14209 GCA_030522745.1 Eupelmus kiefferi | reverse complement strand
CGGGCGCCAAAGGCGCCCTCGACTCTCACTCGTGCTCAAAAATCATCCTCGCTAGAAAAAGCCAACTTTCCTCCCTAGTTGAACAATATACTATTATTACAATTTTTATGCATTAAAAAACTCATTCCGCATTTTTAAGATAAAAGAGTAGTTTTATTAGGCATTTATTTCATTTTAGATTCAAGATACTCATAATTTAAAATTCTACTTAATTGATTCTCAAATTTCTCATAATATCATTTAACAGATTATCCAAATTGTTCTACACTTTACTTCGATAAGGGAAAAAATTTAAATGGCTACAATCTCAAAACTATTGTGCACCAGTTACCAAAGTTAACCCAATATGATTTTAAAAAATCTTGCTACAAAAAATGGAATAAACACAATTTTATGATATTGTGCACAGCTCTTAGCCACTTGAATGCAACAATGACTGCTAAATGGACCAGCAATATTGGATTTATTGATGAATATGGTCAACCTCAAGGTTCATTCAAGGATGTCCTATTAGGTGTAGTGGATATTACTATGGATTGTTTCTTTTTAAGAGATTATTGGAAAACACAACCTTATCCTATTATTTACGGTTCCCTGAAAATGATATCTTTGAAAGAATCTACAAATTTTATTCACGAAATTATTAATGTTATACGATTATATGTAGGATTATGTTTTATTTTTATTTGTTGTATATCTATAGGGTCTCTAAAAGTTTTTCTAAAACAATCACTATCTACTGCTACCATGGAATTTTTGCGCATGTTCGTAAGTAGTCCAATACGGAAAGTGCCTTCAAAATTGGCTGGAAGAATTATTCTTATCATGTTGATAATTACTACTTTTGCAATCGGAATCCTTGTTCAATGTTATCTAGCCGCTATTAATTCTGTACCTCAATACTCAGTAATTGATACAGTCGCCGATTTAAAAAAGTCAAACCTCCAGATCTATGGGTCTGCTAGTTATAAAACTTTGATGTTTTACAGAGGACTCAACGATAGTTTTCATGCTATCAATAATATAAAAGATTGTGCTAATTGGCTAAACAGTAGTCAGGATGTAGTTTGCTTGTTTGGTAGAAATTCGCTTCATATGTATTTCAACCAGATTCTTCGACTTCACGTTTCAAAAGAAAATCTTTTGGAGGCTCCTACCAGTTATATCTGTACGGAAGATATGCCACTGCTTTACAAAATTAATTCAGTTTTGTTTAAATTATACGAGGGTGGGTTTAACAATATTTTTAAATCTAGCAATACCTAAAAATATGCACATTTTTTATGAAAATAGCTAAGAAGAATTAATTAATTTTAATAAAATAACTTTTAGCCTTTTAATTCTTTTGAATGGTTCAATATTGTCTACTATATTATTTGTTGTTGAAATTATTGTATTTAAAGTTAAAAGTTTGTTAAGAAAGTACATTGCTGCATAGCTACTAGGTTTCCAATGATGTATAAGTAGTAAAATTGTAAGTCCAGCATAAATGAAAAAAAAAATGTTGTTAACAAAAAGAAAATTTTTTTATGTTTTTGAATCAAATTGTTTAGCTAAATGATAATAATGTTTTAGGATTATACAGATTAAAATTAAATACCGATCTTAAATTTTACAAACCTAGTAACTGGATATTATTGGTAATATATTAATTATTTATCAACAGTTAGACGTTTATTTTGGCTTTACAACATCCGGTCATCCATTTGTTATAGGAAAATTCTCAAAATAATCACACAAAAAAATATAAACGAGTGCACTTGAAAGTTAAACGTTTTTACGTATATGTATATAATACATAGAGCTGCTCCTCACGCCACTCTTTCAGTACTCGACGCGCGATTCGTTTCCTATAGTTGCACATATATGACTGTTGCTGCGCATTTGCCTTTGAGCGTGACTGTACAAATAATATTGCGTTTTCTTCATTTCTTTTCTTTTTTGTTGCTGAAGATGCCGCCACGGGGTGTAGCCGTCGCTTGATGAAATTCTGTTGACACGACTTTTGTTTCAGCGCTGAGTTTTTTTCTTTTTGATCGATTGATTACCCTGTCTCTTTTGTGTTATTCTTTTTTGTTCTTAAAATAGCTAGCTTCTGATAAGAGTGATGTTGCGCAAATAAAGAGGTAATAATTAATAATCTGATTTGTAATCTATTATATATTGTAAGAAAATTAATTTAATTTCAATTGTAAATAATAAGTTAATCAAGTAAAATATTTTAATAATTTTTCTGCGTACATACATACATACATGCCAGATGTGTGACTTCTCCAGATGTAGAAAACTAACGAGTGAAATTTCACATGAGAGAAAGAGGATTGAAATGTAACTTTAAAATATATACACTGTAAAAAATCCTAAAATGAAATAAACATTTACTTTAATAGAATCAAATAAACATTTATTTTCATTTAAAAATCAGCTTTTGGAAGTAATTATTTCTCAAAACTGAAATCATCTACTTAGCCACGGTAAAAACATTTTAATATTGATTTCCTGGAAACATTAATAATTTTTTTGAACATCTGCATGAAAAAGACTCTTTGAATTCGAAATGAATGGAAAGTTGAATATTACTATGCATCGAGAGAATACACCATTTTTTTTGCCTCTCGCTACTCAAAATTAGTCAAAATTTTACAAATTAAAGATTAAAAATTTTTCAAATTTTTTAAAATTGTTTTTAAAAAAAAATTTTTTAATTTTTAACAATTTTGAAAAAATTTTGAAAAAATAAAACAGTAAAAACTTTTTAAATTTTTATAAATATAAAACACTGTAAACTCTCGATTTTCCATTTCTTTTCTGTGCACAAAAAAGGGCCAGTACATGGCTTTTTCAGACTCGGATGATGTCACCTCGCTAGGATAAGCTAATTTTCTTCCCTAGTTTCACATTATAGTATTAATGAAGGGTACTAGATTTTCAAAAAAAAATGTGTACTGAACCTGTTATTTTGAAAAGCCACATTTTTTTTTATTTTTAAGATTTGAGATAGCTAACTGTTAAGATTTTGGATAACTTTGGATAAAAATAATATAAAAGATTAAACACCCATCCTTTCCAACTCTTATTTTACTTTCTTTTACGTCATAACTAGTTTAACTTTTATGAACTTGATTTATAAAAATACACAAATCAATGTCCGAAAAAATATAAAACTTTCAGTTAAAAATGTTTTATAATATTTTGTTCAATCTTTAAATCTCTCCAAAATTTATAATATTGACAGAAATCATCTGATACAAATAAAGGCGCAGATTTTAATTCGACCGCTATACCTTATAATTATATATATATATATATATATATATATTCCTATATACGTATCTCTATAGGTATATTATTTTCTGCTTTGCCAACAAAGTGTAACGTTCCAGAGGGTAATACAGATGCACAAAGAACGCAGCTGCAATTATAAGCTTCTCTCTCTAGTCTTTACGGCGATAATGTTGATTTTTTTTAAGACTCTTTCCTCAAGAATCAAGGATAAGGAGTAATTATATTGCAAATAAACATTCTCGAAAGTGTTTCTACTGTAGTTTCTCTTCGACTTAGCAACTGAATGGTACGTATTCAATATTTCTTACTTTATTTTTCTAATTCTAGATGCTAAAAGTACTTAATTAACATGTAAAAAATACTTATTTTTAATCGAATTAAAAATAAATAAGTGACTTTATGTTAAAATTTTGGAGCAGAAAATTTATCATAAATTATATTTCTGCTACTACATACCTACTCTAAAAGTGCATATATATTCCATATATATAAAAGTGCATATATATAAAAGTGCATATATGTTAACGAATTTAGGTATGTAAGCCGATATTTATCCAACAAAAAGGTAATGAAGATAAGACACTCGATTAGATAATCGCACAGGGTACGGGTACGGGGTACGGGGTTGGGGTAGGGGTCACATCTGGACTCTCCCTCAGCACCGCAATCATCCGGCTGCACAATGACACCGCTCTCTCCTCCCGGAAAAAACCAAAACACGAGGACATAACCTCGAAACCGTCGCTGCGCGCGCGGCGATGACGAGCCTCCCCGAGGACCATCAGGAGCCTCCGGACGACGAGCCACCAGTCTGCCAGTCCTCTTCCAACTGCCGCAAGAAAGGTACAACTATCCGTAGTAAAGAACGTGAATTGATAAAGTCGATCATCGAGCTCTGCGACCGGGAGGCACGACAGAAGTGCCTACTCCATCCGATCCGTCAGGCGACGAGGCGAGCTGCTCAGTATGCCAAGATTAGCGAGCGGACGGTTAAGAGGATCAGGGAGGAGATAAAGCTTGGGGCTACTTACCTCTTCCCGGATGTGGATGTCTGCGCTGTGAGAGCGGTGAGGATGTTGCGGTGCGACAAGTGCGGTTTTTAAAGGGCTGGGGGATGGGTATATAGAGAGCTGCGAGGCTTATGGAGAGCTTTGGAGTTTGGGAGTGTCGAGGAAGTGTTCGTTTTGTTGTTGTTAGTGGTTGTAGAAGGATAAATAGTTTATTTGGTTTTATTTTCTTAGGACAAGTTGACAAGTATGCTGCCTTGTGTTAGAAGCTGGAATTAGAAGTGATAATTTTCTGGGGGAATTAAATGTTTTTTCGCATGTTAACGTTGAACACTTAAATAAGAATATTTACTGCATAAAATAAATATATAATATATTTTTTATTAGGTTTTCAAGGTATAAATTTTGTATTATCAAGTACTATTTTATTATCAATTAGAAATTCAAGTTGCTCCTTGAAAATTTTGTTGAAAGTCTTAATTAATTTAAACTAAAATCAAATACACAGTATTTTATTAATCAAAATATTTTTTATAGTGGCTAAATTGAAAAGTTTTTATTCAAAGAAGTAAGAGTGGATTAGTTAGCAAAAACAGATGATAAGAGTTTGATAAGAGTAGTGATAAAAAGTTTTATGTAACAATTCTCTAAGTCACACAGTTATTACAATATCTGATCATTTGATTGCAGAGACGAGCAAGGATGGCCCTCAAATTTGCTTCCAACTTATCCTTCATGTTCCCAGAAGCATCATCAATCATCGAGAGGTATCAGTTAGCAAAAAATGCAGGATTCAAAGCTGTAGAAAGTGGATTTCCTCTTGGATTTTCTGTGCAACAAGTTGTTGAGGCTAAACAAAATGCAAACATTCAACAAGTTCTTATAAATGTATATACAGGTTAGTTCAATAATGATCTTAATTAACAAGAACTATATCTATGTTAATTTTTTTTTTTGGAAAATTCTTTCAAATTCATTAAAGTATTATAAATTTTAGGAGATACAGCCAAAGGAGAACTGGGTTTTGCTGCTATACCTGGAAAAGAAGAAGATTTCAAAAAAAGTATAGAAACAACTATAGAATATGCCAAAGCCTTAGATTGTAAAAAGTAAGTTTATCATAAAAGATTTTTTAAAATTAAAAAACGATTTTTAAAGTCATAAACATGAATATAATATAAAAACAATTTGAAGGTACATAATAGCCAGAACAGATAATTTATTTTATTTATTATGTTTATTGAAAATGTTTATTGAAACGTTTTTTATTTTACTTATTTTGTTATGTACAAAAAATTAGAATACTGTTTAAAAAGAATCGTAAAAATTTTTTTATGATACAATTATTATATGTAATATTATCCTTTATTATTTATATAATCTAGAATTCATGTCATGGCTGGAAAAGTGGAAAATCCTACATCTGCTAATGACATTGTTTATGAGAATAACTTAAGGTATGCAGCAACTAGATTTGCATCTGAAGGCATTGTTGGTGTTATTGAACCAATAAACAGTATTACTGTACCTAATTATTATATGAATGATTTCCATAAAGGTATTTTTAAATTTAATGAATTTTAATAAAAACTAAATACTTTATAGAATAATATAAAATTAATTTAATTTTTATTTTTAGCTTTAAATGTTATAAAGAAGATCAACAGTCCAAACTTAAAATTGCTTGTTGATGTTTTCCATGTACAACTTTCTACTGGAAAAATTACAAATACTATTGAAAAATGCTCTCCTTACATTGGTATGTTTAATTATTATACATCGATAAATCGAGTCTCAAATAAAATATTTTAAAACATTAACAAAGTACATAATTATTATTTTGTAGGGCATGTTCAAATAGCACAAGTACCAGACAGAAGTGAGCCAGATACAGTTGGTGAAATAGATTATAGATATATATTTTCTTTATTGGAAAAGCATGGATACAATGACTTTATTGGTCTAGAGTACAAACCCCGAGCAGCCACTGCTGAAGGTCTCAAGTGGATAAAAAATTTTGGATACACTCTTTGAACAATGCACAGTTTTATAAAGATGTTGTTGCCTATTGTAAATAAGTAACTTTAATATTTTGTTATGATATATCAATCTGTTATATACTTTTAATATACACAAATTATTACATTATTTATAAAATTAAAAAACTGTTCTGCATTTTTTAAACCTCTAAAAAAAATTTCCTATTTAAATTGCAAAAGAATTCTCCCAAAATACGTCTACTATTTAAAACAAAAACGAAAAAAAAAACATTCTCAAACAAAAATTTTGAAACCCGCCCTGACGCAAACAAAAAAAATCGCGAAATAATCCAAAAAACTTTTCCAACACTAATCCCCTCAAATCAATCTCCTCCAAAACCGCAATCCCCAACTAAAAATCATCAGTCACCGAGCACCTACCGGTAACCCAATACACAACTCGTGCTTCCCGCGGCAGCGGCGCTGCGACAGGTACAAAAAAAGACGTGTCGTACGCAAAACCCATAACTATAACCATCTTACCAATCTCCCCCCTCCCCTTCCACCTTATCAGGTGCATTCACGCACGTCGGCCCGTACAAGCCAGACGTGGCAACGTCGCGCGCAGCTGAGCGACGTCGTCGGTGCGCCTTCAAAAAAGCGATCGCGCCAAGCGGAACGCGCGCACGACTGCTGCGGGATCTCTATAATAGAGGAAAAAGCGCAGCACAGCGTCCACAATAACGTATCTCGCACACGCTCGGTTCCTCGCACGGCGGCGGTGTGGCTCTCTCGTTTTCGGTGGGCGCCCCGATAATCCAGGGCGCTCCGTCACCCTGGCCAGAGCAGCGATGGAAGCAGTCGCCCAAAAAGCACCGCGCGGCCCCTGAACAGCAGCAGCAAGCGCAGCCACAGGAGCAGCAGCAGCATCAGCAACATCACGGCAGGTTCTGGTACGCATCGTCGTCTGCGTCGTCGCTGCAGATGCCGTTCAGGATGGACAGCAAGAGCGGCTCGGGCTGCTGGTGGTGCGTCAAGGCCGTCAAGTGGATACCCGTTATCTTCATCCTCTCGATTGTCTTCTGGTCCTACTACGCTTACGTCGTGCCGCTTTGTTATTGTGAGTTTTTCGGATTTTTTTATGGGTTTTGAGGCCGCGGGGTTAAGGTGGGCTGGATATTTTGTTTGTTTTGTTGGGGGTTGGATGGGAGGTGTGTGTTTTGGGTTATCGAGTTAAAGGGGTTTTAGAGATAATGGAGAATATTTATTGTGGCGGCATGTGTTCATTAGTTTTGGATAGTTAAATGGATTGTTTATCTGTACTATGTTTTGAATAATGTATTTTGGCAAGTGATTCGGTGTGGTTAGAGTTGTAAATTAGGAATTTTTATTCATAAACATTCAGTTTTAAGTTTAGGAGAAAAGAAAAGTATTCCAAGTTATAAATAAGTTCCGACAGTCAATTCGGTAGCTTGTCTAGCTCTTCAATTATACTTTTTATGTTAGCTTTATTCAAAAATACTTGAGAGAAATCTAGTTTCCAATCTGAAGCCAGTTTTTTAAAGATCATGTCTACTCTGTCTGATGATACCAAAATGTTAATAAAAGTACAAGATGTATAAACAGATAAGATCTATTTTAGGTATTCAGGGTGCTTTGCGTTTATTAGCTTTTTTTATGTGAAAGGAGAGATGAGAGTTTTATAGGGTGCTTCAGATCATTTTAGAGCGTGAAGTTGCGTAGGTGATGTGAGGATCTTTAAAACAAGCATAATCAAATGATAAATAAATGAACTTAACCTCAAAGGTATAGGACTAGAAAGATGGGAGGGGCTTTTATTATTTTTCATGTAGCTTACTCATCAATTCTGTCATATTCTGATAAGGCTCGTTTTCATGACAAGATCTTAATCCATTCTTATATGTTCTATTAATCTTAGAAAAATATTTTACATTGAGTCATACTAAAGTAAATTTATTTTTGAAAAATACATACTATAGATATAATTTTAACTTAAAAATTTTAATATATATAGTAAAATTTTACTTGAAATGGTTTATATTTTTATAACTTATGTTTAAATATTTTATAAGTAGTTTTACTTGTTTTTAAAAATGTTTTAAAGAAAAGCTGTATTGCATTAACATTTCACAATGTTTATAAACCTATTTAATTTAATTTTTTGAATTATTTATATTTACAAATTGAATGATTTTTGTTTTTTTTTATTTCAGTTACAATAGAGAGCACTGTTCAAAAAGGTATGTCTCACAAAACATTGTACATTATTGATTACATGAAGCAGTTACTTTTATTAATAAATGTGTTTTTCTTTCCAACAGTTTTTTATTTACTCTTCTTCCATATTTTATTTTTACTTTTCCTATGGTCATATTGGCAGACTATAGCTACAGATCTAGTAAAAGTTCCAGATAAGGTAAATAAAACTTTTTCTTTTAACTTAGTTTATTATCTCTGTTCGTTTAATCCCAGAACAAAGTTATTTCCTCATTGTAAAGCCAAGTATAAAAATAGACATCTGGATTGTGTTTTAAATCTAAATCTATTTCATTTGATGAATGTTCCTGTGTAAACATTAGCTTGAAATCCAGTACAATTAGATTTTTAAAGTTTATATTTCTATCAATAAGATTTAGTAGACCTAAGTCTGGAGAATTCAGTGTTTATGTTTGTGATTCTTTCAGTTCAAACTTCCTGCTGCGGAGATGGACAAATTGCTGCAAGCAGAGAGTGAAAATGCTCACAGGCAAATCTTAGAAAGGTTTGCTCAAGACTTACCAATCACAAATCGAACAATCAAAGGAGGTAAAGTTTATTTTAAGATTTGACTTATTCAATAATTTTAACGTAGCTTATATTTTTTTTATTTGCATAACATTTCTTTATAATATTCAAAATAGAAATAATGCTAATTTTTTAAATAAATAAACTTAATTATTAACTTTTATTTTACAGAAATACGTTTCTGCGAACAATGTCAAGTTGTAAAACCTGATAGGGCACATCACTGCAGCGTTTGTGGTACATGTGTGCTCAAAATGGATCACCACTGTCCCTGGGTGAACAATTGCGTAGGCTTCCACAATTACAAGTTCTTCATGTTATTTTTGGCTTATGCCCTTCTCTACTGTATTTTTATTGTTGCAACATCCTTGCAATATTTTATAATGTTCTGGAGGGTAAGTGTTGTTGATGTTTGTGGAATGTGTCAAGTTCACTTTCCCCATCCACTTTTGTATATAATTGAGCGTAAGTTTAGGTAAATTTTTTATGTGCATCCAAGAATGTATTTTACAGGGCGAACTAGAAGGAATGGGTAAATTTCACCTACTCTTCTTGTTTTTTGTCGCACTCATGTTCGCCATCAGTCTTAACTCACTCTTCTTCTACCATTGCTACCTCATTTTGCACAACAGATCAACACTAGGTAATTAATATAGTGGCATAGACACTTAAAACTAATTTATACAACGTACACAGTGAAATTTTCTATCCTCAAAGTTCTCAAAGTTTTAACTATTAGAGCCTTCTTATTTAAAATTTAACTGCTTGATTGGTGTTAGTACATTTAAATTGATAAATGACTATGTTCCATTTAATGACTGATTATGAAAATTGTTAATGTTTAAAATAGGTATGTTATGTTTACAGAATGCCACCCAATATTTTTATTTTTTTATTTTAAAATTTCACTGTTTTAATGAAAAGAAAACGTCAGATAAAAACATTATATTTTTATTGCATGTAAATATATTTTTAAAAATTAATGCTTATTTATGAATTATTTTTTTAATTATGAACTTTAAATTATTTTCTTAAGTGTATTAAATCTTACTTTAAAATGTATTTACAATTGTAATAAAATAGTTAAGATATTAAGTAAGTTTTTTTTCTGACGTTTATTCAATACTTAAAATGAATGAATTCTATTTTACACTAATGGCTGTTACAGAGGCGTTTCGACCTCCTATGTTCCGTACTGGAAAGGATAAGGATGGTTTTAGTCTTGGAAAATACAATAACTTCCAAGAAGTCTTCGGTGACAATTCCAAACTTTGGTTCCTACCCGTTTTCACTAGGTAAGATTACAATATCTGAAAAGATTTATTTTATTCGCTGCGCTATCGCGATAGCCGTGCTATCAAACTATCTAATAAGGGTCTCAATTTCAATAATTTTTTAACTTTTATTAAAAAATTAATATTTTAATAAATAAATTTTTTATTTTTAAAAGTTTTCTTTTATAATGTAGAAAAATAATGATCAATTAATCATTAAGAAATTCTGGCCCTCCTTAGATATGAATGATGCTATGTAAAAACGTCTTTTGGGCCAATTATAGCTAGCATTAATAGTAAGCTTCTTAAGGGGTATAGATTATAAAAAAGAAAAGAGCTTTAATAAAATACGTATATATATGTATGTGTATTATTTCAATAATTTATTAAAAATAATTTTCTCATAAGGTATCGACTGAAATCAATGAATCTTGTACATAATTTAAGACACACGTAGCCCTAATATATTGCTATTTCATGGTCACGAAATTTCTTTGATCAAATTCGATCATACTTCGCCAATTAATTAACGGCCTTCTCTGCTTCTCACACAATATATGCGTCCTTTCTACTTTTTGACACGAGCTTGCACACAGACACGGATTCGATGCGCGTAGGACGAAGTAGGTCAGTAGTTCAATCCGCTCTGCGGCGCATCGAACGTCAGCCTCTCGACTTCTCCACAATACTGACACTCATACACACATATGTATACGTCTTTTTGCCAATAATAATGGGGGGTTAATATTCAATTGCCAGACGATAATAATAGATTCATTGTCGACCAACTTCGAGCCAACTGCACAATACCAATTCAATAGGTAACGGGCGACGTCGTGCTCTTTCTCTCGACTCTCTTTTTTTTGCAGTACATGTAAACAGCATTTGCGTTTCTAGTTACATTAGTCGCAGATGGATTAAACGTGAGATTTGACATATGCACCATGAAAGCTGCTTGAAAATCCGTCTTAATCAGAAGTAGATTATCTTTTTATCTGCACAATATATTGTGTTGCACATTTATATAGTTTATGTTTGAAATTATTTTATTACATTTATATTCATTGTTGTTATGCATATATTTACTACGTAAAGTAGTACTTGTACACGTGCGTTTTTTTATCTATCATTATGTTTCTGTCGCAAAAGTGTTGCATACATACATTTTTTTTTTCGCGTCCGATTCACCACTATGTGAGAGTTGAAGTATCGTATTTTCTAGTAGAATCGAGCTTGAAAATGAGATAGTTTTTATCCTATTTTAAACAAAATATTATCTTATATGCTAAGTGTATTTTAATTATTATTACATTATCACCAATTATTGTAAACATTTTTGTAGCTCGAATCTCTTACAAAACTCTTACATATATAGGAATGTTTGCTTGTAATTGAAATACAGTTGACATAGATTTTTAAGGCATCAAATATTACACTTTTGTCCATGTAAGTAAGTGCGCTCTTTCGAACAAAAAAGATTGCACAAATAAAGAAAAAAAATGCGAAATGGCGAAAATTAGTGAAATAAAGTAAAGTTGAATCCTTTTAAAAACTGGGGGGTTTTTTTGTCAACCGCTGTGTTCTAGTCTCGGGAACGGAGTGGTCTTTCCGGTACGCTCGCAGCACCAAGGCGTTTCCAATACATACAACTCAATGGGCAGTACCCAGAACAGGTCAGCATTTTCTTTATCGAGTTTAATCTTTGGGCTCGCTAACAGACGATAACAGTGCTTATACAGGAATCGATTATTTTTTTTTACTTTTTTTTTTGGAAATCTTTACTGTGGAACTCCCAAACAGAGCCGAAGCGATAATAAATGTTCTATTTTGTCAAGAAACATGACAATTTATAGTTTTATTTTTTATGTTGTGTTTTGTGTGTGTAGTTCGTGTTTTGAATTTTTTTCCGTTGTGATTTTGTATTGGAAACTGATGCTTTATTTTGTTTTAATCTTTTTTTTATTCTGAAACCTAAGTCTATTTAACATATATCCAGGTACTCAAAAATATAAGTACTTTACTTAAATGTAATTTGACATTAAACTTGGAAGCTTTGATAAGCGAAGCATAAAGTTTTATTCGTCCCCGTTCCAGTGAGTACCGCGGTTAAAGTCCACATGTAAAATCCGAAATTAAAAAGCGCGTTATTATGCCATTGTCAGATTGGAGAGACGACGATGAGTTCCAGAGTGAGGACAAGTTGACAGTAAAGGAAGTCGGCTGTGTTGCATGTGCATGCTGCGTTGGTGTTGTCTCAATGTTGCCTCGCCTCCGCATATATAACTTCATTTACCTGCGTAGAAGCATGAGCACTTTTGTACATATACATATTTTGCTGCGTAACTATGGAAGAATCGATTCTTCTGCTTCGCTTTTGTAAGGCTTATTTTTGGTTTATGCTGTTTGTAAATATATTTTACCACCTCACTTGGCTTTCTTTTTTTAGATTTACGTATTAGAGCTTTTGTTTGCTTGTTTAGATAGTTCATTTTTTTTTCGATTAAGATAGAATGGGCAGTACTGGCATAGTGTCGGTATTTAACGTTGCCTTGAAAAACGACGCATTGTAAATATACATGTCTAATCACAAAAACTAAATAAATAGTCGCTCATCTTAAAGAAACTGTAAACATGTCTTAATAAAAAAAAAAAAATCAAACGCTCCATGAACAATCGTACAGCTAAAAATCATGTGACTTCGTGCTACGTAGGTTAAAAGAAATAACAAATGTAGAAAAGAACAAATCATGTTTAGATCTAGATAATCATGCGATTGCATGAGCCCGTTTGTCGATATACCCACCAGAAACTCATGGCATTTACATAATGTATAATCATGTGTGTATATTAGCCTTTCCCCTCGACTAAATCGCCCCTTCCCCCATCAAACGCGATCGTTACCAACCTCAGAGGTATTGTGCATCTGGTTCCTAGATTAACTCTTATGTGTTTTACGTGTATGTGTATTACTCACGAGTGGCGTAACTGTACAGATCGTTAATCTTGGATTGAAATATTTGTTTTATGTATCGAACGTTCACCTATGAATTAATGTTATAATTTTTTTCATATCTGATCCTCTGTACATTTTTTACCTAGCATATGTAATTACATGAGCCCTGCGAGTTCGATGATTGATTATTTTGCTTATTTTACGATTTTAACGAAGGACAAATTTATGACAGTATAAAATTGTTCATATTTTGCAATGCAAATGAAATAACAGACAATATCTACGGATGAAGGAAGCCGAAGAAAGAACCATAAAACCATTATGTTTTAATTTCTTCTTTTATGAGATTTAATTTCAAAGAAGAAGATAGGTCCTTTTTTCATTTGTAGTTTCAACAGTAGTATTCTTTTGGCTATATATATATATATATATATATATATATATATATATATATATATAAAACTCATACTATTTGTTTTCTATTATTTATGAAAATATTTATTATTGAATTTTGAAGTTTAAACTGTAAATATTAATCAGAACAGAAACTTTTATTGAGAAAATACTTTCCTTATGTACGATGTACATTTTGCAATAATTTTCTCATTTTATTTTGATTGTAATATTAGTAATCAGTGTGTTCGGATTCTATATTTTTAATCCCTTTTTTCTGCAGGTTTTTTCTTGTATTATACTCTTGTCTTACTTAATTCTTTGAATGTATTCCTTAACGCTATTATAATCTGAAATGAAAACCAACAAGACTTCATAAATACAGTTACGCCGCAGCGAGTTCGTCATGAATACGCAAGAAGTTATAGCTAGTCAAGTACTACATTAGCTAGCCATAGAGCTCAGCTACAAAATACAATACATGCTACAAAAAGGAAGTTCGTGAAATTATTT